>SNQJ01S0007453.1:156777-168206 GCA_010110895.2 Picea sitchensis | reverse complement strand
TATATATATATATATATATATATATATATATATATATATGAGAAGTATTGTTTTAAGGCCTAGCCATTCACCGAGAGGGTGTCAGATTCCCCCATCAAATTCAACAACTGGTATGTGCATACTCTGATCTTCTCAGCCACCTAGAAAGGTCTGAGCCATAGATTTTTGAACTTTGAGTGTTCTCCTTTGGACTCGTTTTCTTTATCCCACTTCAATACTAGGTCTTGTACCTCAAATTGTTTTTCTTTGGCCCTATGTTTGTCGAACTATATTTTAACTACCTGCTGATGAGAAGTGAACTTAAATTTAGCCTTTTCTCTTTCTTCATCCAGCATCAGAAGGGTATCAATCATTTGATGTAGAGAGGATGAGGGTTGACCTCTTGATGATTGGGAAAGATATAAATATAGAAGGTACAATCCATTTGGAAGATTGGATTCTTTCCCATATACCATAAAGTACAGAGAGTTTCCTAGGGCTTATTTAGGTGTTACTCTATCGTCCCATAGGGAATTATGAAGTAAATTATGCCAATTCCTATCATTTTCAACAACTTTCTTTTTTAAAATTCTCACTAGGTTTTTACTAGTTGACTCTGCTACCCCATTCCCTTACAGATATTAGTTTGAACAATATATTCTTATGATCCCCTTATAAAGGGTGCATTATGTCAAGCTCATGGAAGAAAAGTAGGTAGCATTGTTAAAATTGAGAACGGAGGGTAATCCAAACCTTGTTATCAATTGTTGTTTTAAAAATTTTATTACTACCTTTTCATTAATGTGCGTGAGAGGGATATCCTTCATCCATATTGTAAAATAATATGTGGTAGTCAAGATATATTTATGTTGTTTTGAAGAATTGGGATTAATTTCTCCTATGACGTATATTCCCCATTGTTAGAATGGTATGGATATGGTCACTGGATGGAGTGGAACGGCTGCCCTTTTTTCTCTACCGACACTCAACTGACAAGATTTACATTTCCTAGCATATGAATGAGCATCCCTGAACAAAGTAGGCCAATAATAACCAACCTTTAATATTTTGTGAATCGTGGCTTCTCCTGCAAAATGTCCACCCGTTGGACCGTCATGGAGCTCTCTCAGTACTCTTTCTGCATCATTGTGTTCGAGACATATATAGAGCACTCTATCATAATTTATGAAAAAAAAAACACCAAATTTATGAGGCGGTATTTAACAGATTTTAACCTAAGGTCTCTCCTTGCTATAGGGTTTATGTTTTCCGAACAAGTTACATGATGTAGAAGATAAGAAAATTTTCCATACCAGGATTATTTGTTGGGAGGTACATATAAGGCTTCACTACACCATAATGACAACTCGTTTTCCCAACTGAAGTCTTTTGAGTTGACCAGATCTGGGGCCTCATCAGCCAGTCTACACAATACTTGGCCTTTGACTATTTTGGCAGGTTTTATCTCTAGATCAAATTCCTAAACAAATTCCATCCAATTTCCCCTCCTTTCTCCCATTTATTGTTGGGTGAACAAAGATATGACTGTGGGGTGAGGGACTCTGACTTTAGTGTGATTATTCAGGATATAGGATCTAAAATATTTGACCTCTTTATAAACTGTCTGATCATGTTTGCCTATATTCATATAGTTTAGTTTTAATCCTAGAACGTTAGTTCTCATAAATCATATCAGTGCCTCATTTCTTTCATCATCCTTATGGGTAAGTACTGCGACCAAGGATTGGTCAGAAGAAAAGGTATAAGGGGAAACATATTTGTTGAAATCAGGGCTACGTAGTACTGGTGCTTGGGATATTGAAGTTTTGATGTTGTTAAAAGATCCTTTCCTTTATTCATCCCATTTAAACTATGCATATTTGTGAATCATTTTTTGTAAAGGTTTAACACGTTCAGTGAAGTCACGAGTAAATTTTATCAGAAAGTTGATTTTTCCAAAGAAGGATTGCATGGCCTTTTTATTGTGAGGCAAGGGGAGTTGAGCTATTGATTTTTTTCACTCAAACTCAATGATAATTCCTCCTTTTGATATGATATGACCTAATAATTTTCCTTCCTCTACACCAAAGATGGTTTTCTTAGGGTTCAAATATATTCCATACTTGCTACACCTTTCAAAGATCTGATTCAACTGATGAATGTGGTATTCCTTGTTTTTTGAGTATATTTTTACATCATCTAAATAGACTACCACACACTTGTTAATTAATCCCCGAAAAGCTACATCCATGGCCCTCTGGAAGGTCACCCATGTGTTAATCATCCTAAAGGTCATGCGTTTATAAGAAAAAGTTCCCCACTTGGTTCGAAAGGTAGTTTTTAATTGATCGTCTCCTGAAACCATGACCTTGTTATATCTCAAGAAACCATCTAGGAGGGAAATAATTTCAGAGTCAGATATTGTATGTAGGAGTTGTTTCATGGGTGGGACTGGATAGTTATCCTTTTCTAATACTCTGTTAAGGTTTTTGAAATCTACAAACAAAAGGATCTCCCCTGACTTCTTTCTAACGGGAACCAGATTGGCCACCCAGGTATAGTATCTTACCTGAAAGATAATCTTGGCATCTAATAATTTCTTCAGCTCTTGATACATTATAGGTTCTAGATATGGGTGGTACTTCCTCAACTTTTGTTGGAAGGGTTTCACTCCAATATTTAATGGGATTGTGTGTTGGATAATGTGAGTATCATAAGTTTTCAATTCTCAGTAGGACCAAGAAAATACATCTTTTTATTCTTTAAAGAATTTGAGATAAGATTTCATGTCTTATTTGGACATTGTCTTACCTAAATTGACATTCTTGGGGTTCTCAAGGGTTCCTAGGTTTATAGTTTCGTATATAGGACATGATCTCCTTGTTTTTGCATTCATTGACCCTCTAAATCTTTCCCTTAGGTCGAAAAGGTTCTCTAGATTGGCCACTCCTTTTGGTATCATGTGAAAATTAGGTTTGTCATCAAAGTGATCTGTTCCCTTCTTATGTTCATGGAGATTTGATTTTGTGAGTAGTTCTTGGAATATTTCATCATCAATTGTCAAATCCCTAAAATTCTCCTGATTCGTCAAGAAATCTACAATATGTTCATCCCCTTCAAAGACTTTCCAATTAGGAATCTAAATTATCTATTAGTATGTGCATGTCTTGATGGTAATTTCTTAAGTGAGGTGAATTGAAATGGATACTATTCTTCACTTGCCTAATGATAATTTCAGAGTCTCCAAAAACTTTCAATTCCTTGACCTTTAGGTCGATGGTATCCTTTAGTCCTTGAACTAGATTGTCATATTCAACAGTGTTATTAGTGCATTCAAATTCTAATCTACAGGATACGAAGGTTTGTTTCCCTTTTGGGTCAATGAGGATACATCCTTCTCTCGAACTCTCTTGCGATTTAGAACCATCTAAGTAGAATGTCCATATTTGTGGGGGGAAATTACAAACTTCTTCATGCCTAGCCATTTTTTCACTTTTACACTCCTTGTCTGTTACTCCGGTCGGAGAATCCTAAAAGAGGATGCTTTATTCTACTTGAAAAATCATTTCGTATTTTTTATTGGGAGGTATGTCAGACACATGAGGGAAGAAATTACCGAAATTAGAATCACAGGAGTAGTTTCCTAAAATAGGGAACTCTGTCGACAAGGGTTCATTTGGGGTCTCTAAATCAGTTGTGATATGTTTGATATATCTTTCTTTTTCAATCATGTTCATGTTTTTATGTCATTTTAATCGAAACCAAAGGTGAGCCCAGTCAGTACTAAAGTATCTATTTAAATTCTCGGACCAGTCTCAAGTAACTAGCAGCCCATAGGCCTTCGGGATGTCTACTATGATTATGTTAATTGCTTGAACAAATTTGGGGTGTGTAGAAATTTTGATCATGACATATTTCAGTTCCCCTATGACCTTTAACTAAGTCCTATATAGTTGTATAACATGTTTATCACTTTTGAGTGGGTTATGTTCAATTTATTGCACATTGACAATGGCATGACATTTGAAGATGCCCTTGAATCGATTAGGAAATTATGTATATTTATGTTAATAAACTCAAATGTCAAAAGTAAAGGAGTAACAAAAGACCTTCCTCTTTTGTCTAAACAACAAGCATTCACACTCGTTTTATTTGTTAAATCTGTAGGATATGGGACTTCACTTTGATCAGTTCTTGTCATAGGGGTATCTATTAATTTTAAGGCCTATAACATAAAATCCTTTTGTTGAGGGATCTTACACATGTCGATGGAAGACACATTGGCCTTCATCTTCTTCAAGTATTCCAGCACATTGTAGTCTAGCTTAAGAGCTTCTTGTGTGTGTATGTTTGTGGGATTTGTTTGAGAAACAAATAGGGGTTTGGGGCGATAGACTGCTTGATTTCCTCGATATAATTGAGCAGTAGTGGGATTAATTTGGACAGGTTGACCTTTACTACGTGTATGTATAGACATAATTTCATCTGGGTGTCCCTGCACCTCAACAACGCCGTTGAAAGGTATCGGGTGATCATAATCCCATACTAACATGGAAGTCCCTTAAGGTGGTTCTTGACTTTATTGATCGATAACACCTATTTCTGGGCCATTGGGTTGTTCAGTTAGAGATCATTCCTCTAGGAATCAATTAACTATTGGATTCATAGCATGAACCCATTGGGGGAAGTCCCTTTCTAAATGGTCTTCTTGATGGTACGTGCAGAAGGAGTCATATGCTACATTCCCTAAGTCAATGTTTAGGTTAGTTGGGGGAGGTTCTATAGATTTGACGGATGGATTTATTTAAAAAAATGTTTATAAGGCCTTTGATTTTTATTGCCTTCCCCAACACTCCTTTTCATATCTACGATCTCGTTGGAGAGTTTTTTTATCATTTATTGGAGGTTTTCTAGATCCCCTCCCCCTTTCCGAGGACCTTGTTCTGTTTGTTTTCTCGGGGATCGTGTTAAAAAAAGTCCTCTCTTAGGTAGAGGTTGGGTTTCCTTTTTTATGAGTAAGATCTGACCTTCTTTGCATCATTTCATTTTAAATTCAATCATTTTAGATTCTTTGAAATTTTCGGTTAGAGTATGTTTTGTAGTCTTTTTTATGAATATGGAAATAGAAGCTAGGAGAGCATTAGTGTATACTTCAATTTGCAACTTCTGGGTAGGTTTATCCCTAGGTTGTAATTTTTTCAAAATGGTGGTGAACCTTTGGTTGAAATCTTTAACCTTTTCTTTTGGACTCATAGTGGTGGCGAAAATTTCAGTCATTAAAGTTCCTGTCATAGTTTCTTCAGAAAATTTGTCCAAGAAATACTTTTGAAACTTTGTCCAGCTAGTTATGGAACCAACTAGAAGGTTGAAATACCAAGTTGAGGATAAATTTTCAAAGGTATAAGGAAAAATTCTACACACTACATATTATTGTTTCACATTCATCAACCTTATAGATAATATGAACTTTTTAATATGGTCCTCACGCAATCCAGATGTTTTTGGGTAAAATTTAGGAAGTAATTTTCTGGATGTCTGGGTAGGTTATGCACATGTCCTGGGATTGCCAAAGTATATATGGACAACCATGGTTGATTGTCCCTAGGATTATCTCCCCTTTATCTATTGTTATCGTTATTATCCTCCATGTCTTTTGATTCAGAACCTGAGTGATCTAAGTTAGACCCTTCCTCTTAAGATTCAAAATCATTAGGTTCAAAGTAATTACCAGCTGGTGTTTCGTGTATCAAATTAAGGGGTTTTTTTATCTTTGTGAGGGAAAAAACTATCAGGTATTTGATCGTGTGAAAAAATACTTGGTCAAGGGTGTCAATAACGGGTCTTATTATTTGTTTTCTTCGAGGAAGTAGAGGAGATAAAGGTAATGCTCTGATCTGTTGGGCGTAAGCTATAATTATTCTTTTGAACTTATTTAACTCTTTGTGGGGAAGATCGTAAGGTATTTCAAGGTACATGTGTTCTTCCTCTTTGTGTTGAGATGAGTTACTCATATTGGGAGTACTATCTGTATGTGGGATGTCTTGAGAGTGACTAGCCATGCATGTGCGATGTTTTGAATATATAGGATTTGCGAAATATTTTATCAGAAATATCGTTAGTCATGCATTCGTTCAGAATCTCCTTCTAGGGCCAATTATGTTGAGGGGTTTGAGATCCCTTTAACTAAACAACAAGAACCAAACCTTCTTAAGAGGCCCAATTAGACTCGTAATCATTTGATGAGTGGTAATTTTATCCAGATTCATGATCTGGATGGCATTTGTTGATGGGATTTATCAGTGATTGATGGATATGTCTTTTTTGTGAAACCTTTTCTCAGGTTATACAATTCTCCTTTTTATTATTTTCTAATATTTATAAAAAAATAAATATAGAGCTTACACTAAATGGCAGAGGGAAGTAAAATTGTGTGTTGGGGGGGAGAATAGTTTTTAGGATAACCTTTATATCTTAGCATGCATACGAAGAAGATATAAACTACTTCAAACTGGAATTAATACCATTTTGATTAGTAGACATTCAACATTGTCTGAGATAACATTTATAGAAATAAAATATACACGTGACAAGAAGTTAGTGCAAGAAAAATAATTTTCAATACTCTATTATCAATCTCAGGTTGACACAATCGATTTCTATTTATCAACTAGAGTACAAGAACTGTTACATCATTATAAGATAACTTCAAATAATAGATACAACAACTCTTACTCAATACAACAACAAATATTGAATCCGAAGATAGAGATAATCCCCCTTGGTCCAATCACATTCACACCTCATATGAAAGAAGTGTCTTTGGTTCTAAAGAAAACTTCTTAATTAAATTAACTTGCACATAAATAGTTCTCTAACAAAATTTTAGAAAAAAATATTTTTCTCCAAAACCATCGACCCTTGGTCCAAAGTCGATGCCCTTATTTATAAAAATAACTAAACTAAAAATAGCTACTAAAGTTGTGTTACATTAAGAAAAATCCATGTGACAGGATTTATCTATCTGTTCTCTTTTTATCGTCTAGTGATCTCACTGAAGTGGATTTTTCCTCTCATACTCTAACCACTTGAAGAAGAGAACTTTGCATGTATTCTCATATGGGAACTTGTGTTGATCCATCAGAGTGGAGAGGACCTCATTTATCTCTATTTCCCATTCCTTGTAATTGATTAGCTTGACACTTAAGAATTGTAGGACTACAAGAGATTTAATAGGGGGTTCCATGAACTTCTTCACTTGACTCGATATCATGCTTGAAATCTACAAAATATCTTCTTCCCATGCCACGTCTTTCTCTTCATTTTGCTTAAATATGTAATGCAAATCGAAGAAATCCTCTAGTGGACCGAACTATGGTAGGTCAATGTTCCTCATTTCCCGATTGATTTTCTCCCAACTTTTCTCACATTCTCCTCATCTTTCCTTCATTTTCCATTGAGGTTCATGGACCCTGCTTACCCAATGTTCAACTGCCTTCCTTATTCAGATGATGATGTTATCCATCAACACTCGGATTCCATGCTCTTTTGTATCTCGGCCCTTCTGCACTTCCCTGATGTAGTATATTCGTTCCAAGGCTTCATGTTCCTTTTCATACCATCGTTGCATGTCTTTATAGGTTGCCATCCCCATGGGGGTATCTTCCTGGAAATAATCTATGTGAGCAGTGAAGAGATCTCTCTCACTTGTGAATTATGCATACATTTCTCGGAACTCACACTTCAAGAGTACCACCACTTGTGTTGAATTTTGGTATTACTATGCTTGATGTTGTAGATGGTCTATTTATTTCTTCATGGTAGCCACCTCTATTTCATCCCTTTTTTCCCTGTCTAAAGTAGCATCGTTTATGGCCATCCCTTCTTCGATTAGCTCAATCACCTTAACAATTTCTATATCAAATAACCTTTCCTATGTGGTTATGAAAAGTGTGCTATAGAGTGTGAGCTTACTTTTCTTGATTTTTCTTCTCATCACAACTTTCCTTTTCCTGTCATAAGAAATTTCATGTATATTAATGACTTCATCTACTAGTTCAAGAATCTGTTGATCTCCTTAGGATAGATTACTTCCTAGGCTTCATGTCATATAGATATGTTCCATGGAAGGTTATTTTAATTCCTTAACAAGGGAGGTTTGTGTATGCTTTGGTGATTCGGCCTTCTCCTAGTCCTTGTGAGCTGACAGAGTCTTTGACCTAGCTGGGGAAGTAGGCAAAGGATTGAAATTAGTTGGGAGTTCGACCATTGAGATGTCGATTTATGGCTCCCCTATTCCTTCTTCTTGTTCACCTATAGTTAAGACATTCTTAGCATTGTCACCCTCAGGATATGTTCTCGACTAATTGGGAAAAACAATGCAAGAGTGTTCCTAGCCTCATGGTCACCTTCCTGGGGATTTGGGATCAAAACATTGTAAGTGGGAGAATATTTTTCCCTAGCTCCTCATCTTGTGTGATTGGTAATAAGGTTACGCGTGAAGATTCTGAACCTTACTTATCGTCATCTATGGTGATTAAAAATATGAGGACAGTAGGCATACCTATCCTGCCTAGTGCTCTTGTTGTCCTTAGCTGAGATGAAGTAGTCACTGGTGATCCCTCTTTTGGTGACACAGGGATGGGGTTTTCTTGATCAACGGTCTTCTTTGGTGGAATTGTCTTTGATCCATTTAAGTCTTCCTCACAATTTCTTGTATCATCCGGGGTAATCCTCAAGGATTCTGTCAAAGGGTTAAGTGGGGGATATTCCCATAATCTTTTCATAACTCTTTTGGATTCTTCTAGTAACAATATTCCCCTCCTTCGTTCCTATGTTGCTCCTACTACTCTTCTCTCTTCTCTTACCCTACGGGATTCTTGTGATGTCTTCTCTAATGTCTCAACTTGCTCATCCATAGAAATTTCTTTGAATTTGGTCATGTTTAGGTTAGACCTTCTATGGAGCACTTCCTCCCAGTCCTGGGCACCCTAGGTAAAGATCTCATCTTCAAAGCTATCATGAGAATATGGCCAGCATGAGGACACCTGTGATTCGTGCTGGATTACTAGGCCTTTTGGATCATGCTTGCAAAAATTTCCTATGGGGAATCGATACTCAGGCTGAATCAATCCGTCTTGTTTCACCTATTCATGTATTTTTCCATGTAATACCCGATATGAAAACCATAGGGTATGGATGCCCTCTTCTTGTCTCTTACCAATGAGGCATTATATCCTTGAAAAATGGTCTGGTAACAAATTTCTCCCAAAATAAGATGGTCTGGGACATGAACAAGGAGTAGGTGTGGTGTGCCAGTAGCCCCAAACACTTTGATATAACTTCTTGTTTCTTCAAAATACCAGTGGGCTACCTTTGAAATCATCTTTTTGGGTGTCGCTGAAATCCTTGGGCATTCTTTTCTGAATATGATGAAGTGCACTCGGGATATGAACTCATCACATATCAAGGAAAAGAATGTCTTGTATTTATTTTCCCATAGAATGATGAAAAAAACATGCACGGGTAACTCAACAACATGCTAACTTAAATTCATACCTGCAAAAGCGTTTCTCACGTAGATTACGTCCAACAAGTATGATGCCATGTGGAAAATGGGTGTTTTTCCATCCTTTGGTGTCTAGGCATGTATGATGTCGGTGCTTAGTTGTTTTGAAATTATGGATCCCCAATTGAAACTAATCCCAAATATTTCCATGGTATATTCCAAGGGAATCCTTGCTTCTGAAAACTTAGAGCAATACGTTTCCCGAAACAATCTGCAGATAAAATCCATTAAGTGCATATAAGTATCTCTAATATTTACCGTATTGTACCATCCATTCCTCTTGTTCATGAACTTCTTGTCTTATTTCAACCATGAGGCTAGTAACCTACTACTATCATGGAACTCATAAAATTTGACCCCAAACTCTGTATTTAGTGATCAAAATCTAGACCAGGGGTCAAAATTTAGCTCAAAAATCAAAGTTCTCAGAATTGCCTCAAAACAAATAGGTCTGTAGCCCTCGTTGTCATGAAACCAACGCAACTTTTTTGGGTTCAAACGGACGTCGGATGAGATAGATATTGCGTTCTGTTTGAATCATCAAACAGGCAAAAAAAAAAAAGGGAAGCTGACTGTACAGTCCGTATAGTCCATACAGATGATGATGTGGCATGTCTGTACGATGATGTGGAAGAGATGAATAGGAAGATCCATACAACACATGGTGTGTGCTAAGTTGGCAGTTTGGACGAATCAATTTGTGACACGTGTCATCTTATGGTCAAGTGGTTTGGTGCCACGTGGCACCCTGTTATTGGTTGGTTGTATAAAACTTTTATGGAGTCCACCGAACTCGACCCCACGACCTCCACATGCATGCAACATTTTGGCAATGGATGCCCAACTAGCACACCATACATTGTTCCCTGACATATATATGCATTTAAATATATTTAAATTTACATTGTTTAATAGTTGGTGCGGGGGTCCGGGTTGGGGCTTTGCCCCAGCCCCCAGATTGACATGTCCGCCCATATGACCCTTTTTCACGGAGAGTGCATGTGAATTTTAATTTCAAATAGAGTTAGCCACGGTCTTATGTGTCAACCCATGTGAGCTTGCCTCTTTGCACGTGGGGTTTGGTTTTTTTTTCACAGTGGTTAGCCCATGGTTTCGAGTGCTTGCCCATATGCCCATGGCTTTCGCGATTAGAGGTTGGGCGTGCCCTAACCATTCGACAGTTTGACTGTTTTTGCGGTTACGCACGTGTGATTGGTTTTAGCACTAGCTTTTGAGCGTGTTCTATGTTGGCCACACAAAGGTGTGTTTTGGCGAACCAAAGACAACAAGTTTGAAGGAAGAAAATGGCAGGAGGCCTATCTTCTTCATTTTTTGGCCAAATGAGGTGCCAAAAAAGTCCAGCTAGGGGTTTTTCGATGTTCTGAATCCATTGGCACTATTTTCAAAGTCATTTGAAGACTTATTTTGTATTTTTGTAACCATTGAATTTTTAGAGAGCTCCAGGGAGCTTGAATCCCTCATTGTTTGAGGCCATGCTCAAATGAGCCCATGTTTGTTTTCTATGATTGAATAATCATTTTTGGCTAATTATTATGCTCTGAACACTTTGGGATAAGTTTTAGATCCATTTGAGGACTTTTACAGGTGTTTTTTTGCAAGATACCAGATATATAAAATATGCAGAACAGAAATGAAATGCTAGAAATGACAGAATAACAGTAAAATATCAGGCATAATCTTCACAATACACAGAAATGATATACGAAATGGAAATAGAAATTGCACTTTGAATCAGATAGAAATGTTCACAGGCCTCTTCGAGGGGGCAACCTCCAGTCGAGCAGCGCTCTGTTACAATAATATCCAAGCTAGGGTTTTTCATACCCTCGACCCTTATTTATACTAAATATGTCTATTAAGAGAA
>SNQJ01S0007453.1:122422-149313 GCA_010110895.2 Picea sitchensis | reverse complement strand
AGGATGCAAAAGATTTTCACTCATTGCCAGAAGCGGGGTCATCTCATTGACCAATGTTGGACATTGCATCCAACCACTCATCCACAGCACAAGAAGCAGATGGATAAAGAGATTGGCAAGAATGGAAGAGGAGATTCCATCATTGATGTGAGTCTAGATGATTCACAAGAGGATGATTTTCAGCAGAAGAATTCACCATTGAGCTGGCTTGGTAAGAAATGGTTGGATTTCTTGAGCAGGTAAGGCTTGCATTTTTCTGTTGTAGATGCATATTTCGGCCTTATGTATGCATTTATGTTGATATTATGACAAGTTGCAGCAGTTTATCACAACTTGTATGATGCAAGTTGCATGTGAATGCAATTCATTTGAAGGAATTTTTGTTGTTGCACAACTTCGCCAGGAGGATGTAAAAGAGGGGTATGATGTTCACTTGTTACAGCCATATATATTTTCCATATTCATCTCTTATGTACCCATCTATTTTGGGTTTATGTACTTATGTTTGTACTTGAAGGAGAGTTGAAGAGTCATGCACATGCATGTGTTTTTGTGTATGTGTAAGCAGTAAACCTAGTGATAGTTCATCATGAATGATTCATGATTGTAACATGATTTTGTATCATGAATGTTGACTTGTCATTTTGGGAAGGTCGATATGTTTCAAATGAGTTTCGACTTGTGTTGATGTTGTCTTGACGACTATGTTGTGTCGATCATGTTTTTCGACTTATGTTTAGTCGATGGTGTTTGTTGGCTTGTAAGTTAATTTTTGGTACACCAAGATGTAGGAAAACGCCATGTGATTTGGTGAAGTACAAGATGTGACAGTTTGCTTGAAGAGAAAAAAGACTTTGTTGGCATCATTTTCAGTCTTGTATAAATTTGTTTTCAAGATTGATGGTTTTCTTGTCTTGTGACAAGATGTCGCAGGAAAGGTTTTGCAACCATTGGAGAGCGGATTGTGTTGACTCCAAAGAGTTTGCAAGAGGGACTTGATTCTCAGTGGGAAGGTTGGCAGTCTTCCAAGCACAAAGAGAACAGAGGGTCAGTAGCAGCCAGAGAACAGTGGTTGAGGGACATAGTCAGTTGCAGTGCAAGACATGTCAAGGTATCCAGGTGATTGTCAAAAAGACTTTTCAAGTAGAATCAGTTGATAGAACTTGAAATAAGAAGAGTATTGAAGCTCAGAAAGATAATAATAAGCTTTTGTGGGTCCAAAATCCTTTCAGTGGGAAGGCGTGATCAAAATCTGGACCAGGGGTCAAAATTTAGCTCAAAAATAAAAGTTCTTAGAATTGCCTCAAAACAAACAGGCGTGTATCCCTCGTTGTCACGAACCCAACGGAACTCATTTGGGTTCAAACGGGCATTGGATGAGAGAGATATCACGTTCTATTCGAATCGTCAAACATGCCAAAAAAAAAGGGAAGTTGATTGTATAGTCCGTACAGTCCGTACGGATGCTCACGTGGCATGTTCATACGATGACATGGTAGATCTGAATAGGTAGGGTCATACGACATGTGGCGTGTGTTGAGTTGGCAGTTTAGACGAATCAATTTGTGACACGTGGCATCTTATGGTCAAGTGGTTTGGTGCCATGTGGCACCCTATTATTGGTTGGTTGTATAAAACTTTTATGGAGTCCACCGGACTCGACCCCGCGACCTCCACATGCATGCAACTTTTTGGCAATGGCCGCCCAACCAACACACCATACATTGTTCCTTGACATATATATGTGTTTAAATGTATTTAAATTTACATTGTTTAATAGTTGGTGCGGGGGTCCGGGTTGGGGCTTTGCCCCAGCCCCCAGTTTCACATGTCCTCCCATATGACCCTTTGTCATGGATAGCGCACACGAATTCAGATTTCAAATGGATTTAGCCATGGTATTATGTGTCAACCCATGTGACCTTGCCTCTTTGTGCGCAGGGTTTGGTTTTTTTTTAACAGTGGTTAGCCCATGGTTTCGGGTGCTTACCCATATGCCCATGGCTTTGGAGGTTAGGGGTTGGGCACTCCCTAATCGTTTGACAGTTTGATCATTTTTGCAGTTATGCATGTGTGCTAGGTTTTATCACGAGTTTTTGAGCGTGTTCTAGGTTGGCCACATAGAGGTGCGTTTTGGCGAACCAGAGACAACAAGCTTGAAGGAAGAAAATGGCAGGAGGCCTATCTTCTTCATTTTTTGGCAAAATGAGGCACCGAAAAAGCCCATCTAGGGGTTTTTGGATGTTCTGAATCCATTGGCACTATTTTCAAAGGCATTTGAAGACTTCTTTTGCATTTTTTTAACCATTGAAGTTTTAGAGAGCTTTAGGGAGCTTGAAGCCCTCATTGTTTGAGGTCATGGTCAGATGAACCCATGTTTGTTTTCTGTGATTGAATAATCATTTTTGGCTAAATATTATGCTATGAACAATTTGGTATTTGTTTCATATCCATTTGAGGACTTTTACAGGTGTTTTTTCCACAAGGAAGCTCAGGGAAGCTTAAGGCCACATGTAGAAAAGGTCATACCTAGATGAGCCATGATCCGTTTTCAAGGTTTTATTAGTCATTTCTAGGGTTTTTATGTATTCTGAACCCAATGGTATAGTTTATATTTCCATTGGAGTTGAGCAGCAGCTTGTAAAATAATCTTTGACAAATTAATCCCAGAGAGCCAAGTCCATTGATGGAGGTTCAAGGAGATGTAGCCCAGAGAGGGGTGAACTCCTTTATCATCTTGTTATTGATGTGAGTTTGATGGTTTATTTGATACAAGTTATGTTGATGTCTATTTATTTAAAGTACATATTTAATTCATTTAAAAGAACATTTCCTCACACATGAACATTCAAAAAAAGATGCATAAACTTGACACATAATTCATCTTGCATATTTTAACACATGGAGCAAGGTCCTGTAAAGTTTATTTTAATGAAGTAGAGGGTGCTTGCATATCATAACAAGTCAGCCCACTATTTTCAGATCATTTAGTCTCTCCTCTAGGCCTCTGGGTTTGTAGTATTTTTGTACCTCTACTAGAAGAAAAACACCAAAACACTCGCCCTCTTCATTATTTACTATGCATTTCATTGCATTTATGTGGTCAATTATCCACCCTAGGGTTTCAATGTAGGGAAAAACTGGGGTCCGACAGGCTAACATATGTAGATGTGATCGCCTGATGTTTGGGAAAACCTAGTCATCCAATATCCTAATGTATGGGTCGCTGTGAGGTGTAAACTTTTGGTAATATTCCTCATTGATTTTGTTGAAAATATCTCCCCAGTGTGGGAGCATTACTTTAGATCCAGTTCTCACCTTTGTTTCATTGAACGTCGGCGGTTGGGTAAACTGATTTTTGGTGGAAGTGCAGATAATTGATTATGTCTTTTAGAAAAAATCAAGCTCCCTTGCATCTCCTTGTGTAGACCCTTCACTGACTTTCGCTTCTTTCATTTTGGGTGTTCTTGGTGAGATCCTGGTCGTTGGATTTTTTGGAGGCATTTTTCTGTAGAAAAAAAAATATTATAGTGAGCGGCCAACCAACCTTGACAAGTGTTATTTACGCAATAGTAAGTGTAGACCTGATAAAGATAATGCTTATGTTTTCCTTGCAAGATATTAAATTGATCTTACTGGTAATCAAAGTCAAAGAGTGGGTTGTAACCTCTTTGATTCTTTTTTTTATCACTTCTTCATCTGCTTCAAGAGATAAGTGATTTGTAAACATAATACCATGCTTGGGAATACCCCTTGCAAATTTAAACAGAATGCATACCTACCTTCTCGTGTCAAGTCTTAAATTCAGGAGTGTAAATGTGGTCTACACAATCTACCACAGAATCCGCACATTACTTAGGATTAAATGAAATGTCGGCTGGCGGCACAGGAGAGGATTATTTCATAGTTCATTGGTGAATTCAAATTTCAATGGTTGCCAGGTGCACAGGATCATGGTGTAGATTGCATGAAAATTAAATTTGTCCATCAAATCACAAAATTTTGTCTCATCTTAGATGAAGGTGTCCCATCGAATTACCAAGCCTTTTCGCATTTACAATAAAATAGTATAATCGGCATTGGGGATATGGTAGGATTGTAGATCAACCAGGGTTGTCAGTGTGGTCGTGTAAAGGTTCAAACTAAAACAAAGGATTGATTTTTCTAGTGATTAGTTGATAGTTAATGAGCGTTTCAGCATCGGTGAATTGTATTTGACACAGTTTTATTAGCACCTCTGGGAAAAATTTATGATGATGACCCAAAAAATGCCCCACGGTGTTGATGTGGAGGTGATGATGTGGAAATATAGATATGGCATGGGGAACATCAAAATATGACATGGGTAATACTTGAGCAATACAAAATGCATACGAGGAAAAACACTTGGCGGTTGATTTTACCCCGGGGGTGTGAGGAGCGTTTCTTTTTGGGGTCGGTGATTTTATTTTTGACACATGTTACCGTTCCCTTTCTCCCTCTTTGTCGATTCCAACGGTATATCGAGGATCAACGATTGTTGATGCCTATGTTGACGGTTTACCTTTCATATTTTGTTGATGCCAACAATACATCGATAGTTTTAGAAAATGTTTTCGTAGGTCAGAATCAACAATCGACGCACCCTTTCTCCCATTCTTCCGATGTCGATGTTATATCGGTGATCGAATATTATCGTCGTTATGTGGGCATTTTTCTTCTCATATTTCTCTAATGTCTATGATAGGCGTGTGGCTCAAATTCAAGTTGCGTACACTTAGTATAAATGCTAGGTTTACTTAGAGAAAAGGTCAATTTGTTCAACAATTCCAAACCAAATTGAATGTGATCGATGATAATACATAACAAAAGAAAAACCCATTGATCCTGACACAACCGAATAAATTCAAAAATTACAAAGTGGTACCCAAAAGAAAAAATTCACAAAAACTTTTAGGGTGTGATGAGTGCTCAAAAAATGGCGATTATCTGAGAGAAAACAAAATCTATGCTCCTTCCCTCATGCTTAGACTGTGAATATTCGTTGAGAAACCATCTCGATTTATTCTATTCTTTCTCAACATAACCTTTTCTATAAATGTTGTTGGCACAAGGGCAAACCCAAGGTTCAACACTACAACAACGCACCAACAAATTCCTAACTATCGGCCCTTTCAACAACACCTGCGAACCAGATGAAGTCTCACCCGAGGTAGAGGTTGGGGTGGTTGTGAGACTCAGGTATCTAAAACCTTAGATGGGACACAGATCTGTGATTATAACACTTAGCATTCGCCTAGCATAGATTATTCATCAATATTCAACCCTCATGATACTTCACAGATAGCACAGAGCATCGCAGTACATACTTAGATCTAGGATAATTCAGCACTTAGCCACAACAAGATATATTAGATTCGACAGATCAAGAACTAATAATATTACATACCATGTATAATATTCATTCATATCTCAGAAGCAAAAAGCATATATAGATCTATCTAAACACATCAAGTAACTTAGAAAAGGCATAGACAAATACATTAGGTCGAGGCACATAGCACAACACACATATTTACAATGGTTCACCCCCACCCTGGGGCTACGTCCACAAAGTATTCTTCTTTATTAGCTTCAGTTGATCAGGTTACAACACAGAGCCATCCAAACCCTTCTTCGCATAGGAAAAAAGATCTGCACAACTTTCTAGATCCTTCTTCCTTGCACTACAACACAAAGCCTTCTACAGTCTCTCACAGGGACTTGCACTCGGCTCTGCAAGCCTTACACAAATTGCACAAATCCTTGACCACAGAGATTCAATCCTTGGCACTTAGCCTACATCATATAGATATATCATCCACTACTCCTCTATATGGCCTAGACATCTATATATACATACAAAATAGGCCTAAACATGGGTAAACCCATGGGCCAACATCCCAATCCCATTATCCTCAAAAACCCAAAAAGGATCCAAAAAGGGTCTAGCTTCCATGATTTCTACTTCGTGTTGTGCTCCATCTTTCACAAGCTGTCGAAATCCCAAAAATGGTCAAATATGACCAAGTGTTCCTCAAAACTTGGTCAGGGCCAATAGGCCCCAACACTCACCTGTGACTCGTCCCGAGTCACTCAGGTCTAGAAAAATTTGCCTCAAAAGGTCTTGAGCTTGGCTCGAGCTGCTTCGAATTATTTCTGTGCTACTTCTTCTTTCTCAGAAAATTCTTGAATAACTACTTCGCCGATAGATCCTTCCAGTTGTTGCTTGACTGTAACAACTACTTGTTCTAGTAGTGTTCCTTGGCCTTCGATTTCTTCAAATAGTAGGTAGGCCACCTCCTATTTGTTGGGCAGTGTGCTATTCCTGGGATATGTTCATCCTCTCGATGGGTGATAGGAGCTTGAGTTGCACCTGTATTGTATTTGCATGTTTCTTTGCTTCCTAGAGTTGGGATTCCAGTTTCTTCAACTCTGGGTCTTCATATAGTTGTTCATATATCTGCGCACTTCTGCTACTTAGTTTTTTACATTTTGCAGCAAGTGTTTCAATCCTCTTGATTGCACTCTAAGCATTCAATTCTCATTGGTTGCGCACTTCTTGTAGAGTCTGAGGTATGGTCTGAAGCTCTAATTCCATGACCCTTTGTTGAAGTTGTTGAATTAGAATAACCTCAGCCAACTTCATCACTTGGTACTCTATGGACTCTTCGACCTTCTGCTCTAAGTTGGTCATAGAGAGAAATGCTTTGTTGACTACTTCTTCAACTCCTACCTACTTTGTGAGCAACTGCTCTTTCTCTTTTTGGATCTTCTCTCTATCTTCTTCAGATTTTTCTTGGAGAGAATTCTTCTATTGTTGCGCGGCTTGGAGTTGTTCAATAATTTCCTCCTGTGCTTTCTTTAGGGCCTAGATGGCCTACGCTTTTTCATCCTGAGCATGTCGAAGGCGTACTTCAACTGTATCAGCAATCTTGCGGAGCTGAACTGATTCATCTCCCACGTCTGTTGTTCCATCTGGCAGAGGGGTAATAGATATTTCTTGGCTAGACCGGAGTTCTTACTGTACTCCTTGGAGCGCGATCTCAATTTGGCTATACATTTTTTCTTGCTTCGCCTCCTACTTCTCTATGATTTCCTTTGAAGCATCATTGACCGCTACAACAATGAAATCAAATTCATACAATGTGAGGGTAGTTCGCATCTTGGTTACAGGGGTTCTTGGTTTCTTTATCGAGGAAGATTTCAGAGGTGAGACCTTCCTTTTCTTTGATGAGTCTTCTTCATCCCTGGGCAGTGGTACTTCGACTTTCTGAGTTTTTTTATCTTCTTCATCACCACCTTCTTCATCTATTGTAATGGAAGTCATCCTTACAGATACACTGTCAAAATCCTGGACATCTTCAGTCTTCTTCATCGTCTTTTCTTTCTTTGTCTTATTGGGCCTAGGTGTATCCTGCATAGTTCTAGGTATATTAATATCGGAAAATTTTGTGGGGTCTGCTGAAACAAGGAGGTCCGCCAACCATTCCTTGGTGATCTCTTCCAGGTCTTCTTATGTCATCTTATAGTAGGACTGAATTTGTTACTGATGCTCATCAGCGTGTCAGGTTAGGTATATAAAGTGGTAGTCCATGCTGAACTTTATCAGAGGTCAGAATCTCTATAAAGTGTTCGGGGTTATGCAAGGTTCACTCCTTATGGTTTATTTCAATTGGTTATAGTAAACATGGAAAACGACATTTGATTTCCATTGCTTGATCATGTCATTTGAGTACCATAATTTACTGAACTTCACGGCTAGTGGCTCAAAGGGTTCAAGGTCTGAGAAGGTTGCACCTTCCGATAGCTCCCATGCAACAAAAGTGATCAGTATCAGGAGCCATGTAAAATGGAATTCATGCCCCTGATCATGGGCTTATCTGTAGTCAATTTCCATTTGATTCACCAGGTACTTCACCCAGTTCATCTGTAGTCCCTCTACGCACTTTCCTGCGAGGTCAACTACAAAGCCAGATACTTATGTTGGTCGATTCTTGCGTACAAACTTCCCTGTGATCAGTTGGCATGTGAGGTGCACCGCACCACTTTCAATAGAAGCTACCTTATAGCCTCTCACACCTTTCTCAACATTTCCATAGGATTCTTTGATATTCTGCACAAGAGCGTGATCTACGGTCTTTCTAGGATAGTACTCATGGGGATCAGGGCCCTGCATGCTAAGCCTGGTGATCCTAATGATCAGAGTCGGATCAAGAGTTATGCGACGATCTAACCATAGGTATCCTCTGTGGTAACTTGCTAGCAACAATTTTACACAAGCATTCACCTCCTAGTGTCTGTTGAAGTGCGGTATTTTCATAACATTGAGAAAAGTAGACCACACGAGGTTCATCATCCATTGCTGAGGGATGAGATTCAAATTCTTTCCCTTAGTTCTTGTTAAGTATTTATACGCGGAGAGCATGTTGTAAACTTTACGGTCCCCCAGGTTGAAGTCGCAAAACTTCAACGTTGTAATGTTGTCTTGATATGCGTAGTAGGTGCGTACTCCTTTCGGTAGATATGCAGTGACTAGGGTGTATTCAAAGTCTATAGGGACACTGTCCCTATTAATCTCACCACTCAGAGGGGGTATGTAATATGGTAGGATGGATGGTACTAACTTTGTGTTGGCTAAGTCTTCCTTATGCTTACATCTTCTCTCTGCACCAACTCGTGATGTTCCTGCTCGAGCATTTGACGGGGACGCTTGCACTCCTCCCATCAATGATCCTTGGAATCCGATAAACATTCTTCTTTCCGAGATGACTCTCTCAGTCATTAAATCGAGAAGGACCAATGTAACACATTCCTCAAGTTCGATGATCTTGTCGAAGATACGCACTCGGGAAAGATAATCAGGGTCACGATGATCTCAAAATACTACACTAGGATGAACAATTTGCTTGCAATGATCACTGTAGACAATCACTAGTTCTGCAGGCTTCGACTTTTCAGTTGGCAAAAGTGTTCTTTGGGCATGGCGCGACGAGCTAAATAGGAAATTCATCAATGGTCTTCTTGCAACGGGTATGAATCTTCCATGAACGTTGATCCATCTGTTATGGCATGGTCCAACGGTCTAGTGTTGATCCTTTAATTCTTTTATGTTCGTTCGGGGTAGAAGTCAAACGGGTATATTAGTCCAACATCTATATTTCTTTTCCATGGCGAAGTGCCATATGTCGCGATTCTGATATCCCATCGAAGCTCAATTCCTATGATTTTTCCTTCTGCGAAGTTTCCTCATGAACCTTCTGTAAATTTTCAATCTTGGCTCTCTTCTTACTTAGCTTCCTAGCCTTCTTCCCAGTGATCTTTGTCTCGGTCATCCTTTTTCCTTTTTGATTCTTATCTTCTCTTGACATAGTCACCTCGCGATACTGAGATTCTTTCTTCAGATCCAAGCATAATACTCTTTCATCATATGGATTAGGTATTTCGGTCTTATGTGGTTCCTCTAATGCTCTGATAGCTTCGACATCCAAGTCCCTGGTGTTCAATAGCTTAGATATTTTCTCTTGTTCTTCCATCAAGTAAGTGATACTTCTAGTCATAAATTCCAAAAGTTCTCACTTCTCCTATTCTAGGGCTTCCTTTTCTTCTTTTTTCCAGATCTGGTCTTTTTCAATCCAAATCTTGCCTAACAAAGATGGAAATGGGGCATAGTCCTAAATAAATTTAATAACCTTGAATTCTTCCTTTGTCGAAGCTCCATGGGTACTCATAGTTATCTGGGTAATCCTGCCACATAGGGTTACCATTTTTCCTTTAAATAACCCTATTTTTCCTAGTGAAGGAACCATAGCAGGCCTTCCTAGGGTTTCCTAAGTACTTTGTATCATAATGTTCATCTATGTTCCCTCATCCAGAGCACTGTCAATGTCGAAGTCTCCTATTCTTACTTCGATTTTTTCCTTTTCTTTGAATATCTTTGACAAACTGGCATCTTTATGTTCATCGAGGGTTTCTTTCATTTTCAGTAACATAATCTATGATTCTTTCTGGGGTTCTTCTATAATCCTAGTATCTTGATCTCCTTCAGGGTTTTCTTGCTCCATACTCATCTTTTCAAGTCTAGCAATCATTTTAGGGCAATCCAGTACTTCATGGTCCATAGCCTTACAACAGAGGCAACTAGGGTTTCTCCCAGGGCATTCCTTAGCAAGATGTCCCGGTCTTCTACAATTGTAACAAAGAGTTAATCCTCTCTTTCTCTTCAATGATCCCCAACTTTTCTTGTACTTCTTGCTAGGGTCATAATGGCTAGCCTACAAAAATTTATTTTTAGGATCCTGCATCCATTGGTTAGTCTAAAAATTCTTTCTGTGCATAGGTATAACATATCTTTCATTATTCTTATCAGATCTATTCATATCAAATGTTCTTTCATCTAATAATGCCCTAGTTTTCAAGCTAGAACAAAATCTATCAAGCAAACCTAAATCCATACTTTAGAAACAAAATTTTTCACTTCTTTAACTTCTATAGGGCACAAAGCTTCCAGATCTAAGAACTTTTAACTATTCTTACCTTTATCAGAGCACAGAGCTTACAAATATTACTTATTTTCTTCAGTATCAACCACTTTTCTTGCAGATCTGAATTATTTCCTTCAGATTTGTCCTTCCTTATTCAACACAGATATTTTCATATCAAGTGGATCACTGTGCACTAGATCATAGATCCATGCACAGAGCTTTCACAATTTCAGGATGAATCTTTTCACAAAGCTTCTTCTGTTCAGTTCCTAGCAATCATAGTTTCAGGTACTGACAACGGAACCATTTGTTGGCACAAGGGAAGACCCACGGTTCAATTCTGCAACAATGCACCAACAAAACCGTAACTATCGACCCTTTCAGTAACACCTTCGAACCAAATGAAGTCTCACCCGAGGTAGAGGAAGGGGTGGTTGTAAGACTCAGTGTCTGCAACCTTAGCTGGGACACAGATCTGTGATTATAACACTTAGAATTCAACTAGAATAGATTATTCATCAATATTCAACCCTCATGATACTTCGAAGATAGCACAAAGAATCGCAATACATACTTAGATCTAAGATAATTCAACACTTAGCCACAACAAGATAGATTAGATTCAGCAGATCAAGCACTAATCATCTTAAATACCAGATCTAATATTCATTCATATCTCAAAATCACAAAGCATAAATATATCTATCTAAACACATCAAAACACTTAGCAAAGGCAGAGACAAATACATCAGGTCGAGGCACAGAGAAAAACACATGTATTTACCATGGTTCGCCCCCACTTTGGGGCTACGTCCACAAAGTCTTATTCTTTATTAGCTTCAGTTGATCAGATTACAACACAGATCCATCCAAATCCTTTTTCGCATAAGACATAAGATCTGCACAGCTCAATAGATCCTTCTTCCTTGCACTACAACACAAAGCCTTCTACAGTCTCTCACAGGGATTTGCACTCGGCTCTGCAAGCCTTACACAAATTGCACAAAGCCTTGACCACACAGATTCAACCCTTGGCACTTAGCCTACATCACATATATATATCATCCACTACTCCTCTATATGGTCTAGACATCTATATATACATACAAAATAGGCATAAACATGGGTAAACCCATGGGCCAACATACCAATCCCATTATCCCCCAAAACCCAAAAAGGATCCAAAAAGGGGTCTAGCTTCCACGATTTCCACTTCGTATTGCACTCCTTCTTTGACAAGTTGTCGAAGTCCCAAAAACGGTCAAATATGACCAAGTGTTCCTCAAAACTTGGTCAGGGCCAACAAATGTGTACACAATTTCCTGGGTTAAAAAATATGGATATTCCTATGTGGTTTATCCCTTCCACGCTTTTTCCTTTTAACCTTAATCCATGTCCTTTCTAGACAAGAGCGAGGTAGGGAATCCATTGGCATGAGGCCATTTAGCTATCATTCCTTTATTACGGTGTTTCTCTGCTTCCAATGAGTGTCCATAGCCCCGACAAAGTCACCCCGACATCACCGACCTTGCTCTACTTCCAGTGAGTGTCCATAGCCCTGACGGAGTTATCAACATACCTTCTCATACTTTAAACTCTTTTGATGGAACATCTTTTTCTGGAATAAATACCTTGAGAAAGTCAGAGAGGAGGATATTGGTTTCTTAAAAAGGTGAAATTGTTAGGGTGGAGTTTTCCCTGGCTCTGTCTTGGAGGGACATGTGATTCTTTTCAACTAGCCATATTTCCTTTCATATTTACCAGGCCCCTAGGAATATTTTTCATCACTTTCCCAGGAAGTATGCTTACAAAGACAAATATGATTTTGATTTTTTTTTCCCCAATATATCTTGTTTTGCATATAAGTGTAGGTCAGGAGCTGAGTCTGCTTCATCGTATCTATTAAATTCAACCATTGCTTCACAAAACACAACTTAATTAAAATAAAATAACAAGCAAAAGAGAGAACTAAAAAGGAGTTCGAAGACGATCGTCCCTAAACCCACACACGCATCCTGATCAAAATGTATGCTAAAAAAGAAATGGAAACTCAAACAAAGCATCAAAAGAAACATATGTTTTATTATTATTATTATTATTATTATTATTATTATTATATATATATATTATGAGAAGTATTTTTTTAAGGCCCGACCATTCATCGGGAGGGTTTCAGATTTCCCCCTCAGATTCTGCAACCAGTATGTGCCTGCCCTAATCTTCTCGACCATCTGGAAAGGTATGAGCCATAGATTTTTGAACTTTGAGTGTTTTCTTTGGGACTCGTTTTCTTTATCCCACTTCAAGGCTAGGTCTCCTACCTCAAAAAAAAATTTGTTGGCCTTATGTTTGTCGAACCATATTTTAACTACGTGTTAATGAGCAGTGAACTTAACTTTACCCTTTTCTCTTTCTTCATCCAACATGAAAAGAGTATCAATCCTTTTTTGTGGAGAGGATGACGGCTGGCCTCTTGATGCCCAGACAAGCTTTAAATATGGAACACACAATATATTTGAAAGAATGGTTCTTTCCTATGGCCTCTTTAGGTGTTACTCTATTGGCCGATAGGGAATTATGAAGTAAATTATGCCAATTCCTATGATTTTCAACAACTCTATTTTTTTTAAATTCTCACTAGGTTTTTATTAGTTGACTCTGCTACCCCATTCCTTTGAGGATAGTATTTTGTAGAATATCTTATTATGATCCCCTTATCAAGGACGAATTATGTCAGGAGTGTGGAAGAAAAGTAGGCAGCATTGTCAAAAATGAGGACAGAGGGTAATCCAAACATTGTTATCAGTTGTTGTTCTAAAAATTGTATTACTACCTTCTCATTAATGTGGGCGAGAGGGATATCATTCATCCATCTCTTAAAATAATCCATAGTATTCAAGTTATATTTATGTTGTTTCGAATAATTGGGAGTAATTTCTCCTATGACGTTTATTCCCCATTGTTCAAATGGTTTGGATATGGTCACTAGATGGAGTGGAACGGTTTCCCTCTTTTCTCTACCAACACTCAACTAACAAGATTTACATTTCCTTTCATATGCGTGAACATCCCTGAACATAGTAGGCCAATAATAACCAACCCTTAATATTTTGTGAACCGTGGTTTCTCCTACAAAATTTCTTCCTGTTGGACTGTCATGGAGGCCTCTCAGTACTCTTTCTACATCATTGTGTTTGAGACATCTAAGGATCACTCCATAATAATTTATGCGAAAAAGCATTGAATTTATGAGGCGATATTTAACATATTTTAACATGAGGGTTCTCCTTTCTATAGGATTTAGGTTTTTCAGACAAGTTCCATGATGCAGAAGAAAATACAAGTTATAGTACCAAGATTCTTTCCCGATAGGTACTTATAATGCTTCACTACACCATAATGACAACTCATTTTCCCACTAGAGTCTTCTGTGTTGATCAGATATTGGGCCTTGGCAACCAGTCTACACAATCCTTGACCTCTGACTATTTTTGCAGGTTTTATGTGTAGGTCAAATTCCTGAACAAATTCTATCCAATTTCCCATCCTTTCTCCCATTTCCTGTTGGGTGAACACAGATCTGAATGTGGGGTGAGGGACTATGACTTTAGTGTGATTCTTCAGGATATAGAATCGGAAATGTTTGACCAGTTTATAAACTAGGTAAGCCTATTTTTCTATAGTCAGATAGTTAAGTTTGACTCCTTGATGGTTAGCGCTCATAAATGATACCAGTGCCTCATTGTTTTCATCATCCTTCTGGGTAAGTACTACGACGAAGGATTGGTCATAAGCAAAGGTATAAAGGAAAAAATCTTTTCTAAAATCAGAGCTTCATAGTATTGGTGCTTGGGATATTGCAGTTTTGATGTTGTTAAAAGATCCTTTCCTTTCTTCATCCCATTTAAACTCTGCATATTTGTGAATCATTTTTTGTAAATCTTTAATAGTTTCAGCGAATTCAGTAGTAAATTTTCTCACAAAGTTGATTTTCCCAAAGAAGGATTGCATGGCCTTTTTATTGTAAGGCAAGGGGAGTTGAGCTATCGCTTTTATTCAAACGGGCTCGATGTTGATTCCTCCTTGTGATATGATATGACCCAATAATTTTCCTTCCTCTACACCAAAGATGGTTTTCTTAGGGATCAAAGTTATTCCATACTTCCTACACCTTTCAAAGATCTGAGTCAAATGTTGAATGTGGTCTTCCTTGTTTTTTGAGTATACTGTTACGTCATCTAAATAGACTAGCACACACTTTTTAATTAATCCCTGAAAAGTTTCATACCTGGCCCTTTGGAAGGTAACCCCTATGTTAATCAACCCAAAGGGCATGAGTTTATAAGCACAATTTCTCCACTTGGTTCAAAAGGAAGTTTTTAAGCGTTCGTCTTCTGAAACTAGGACCTAGTTATATCCATACAAACCATCTAGGAGGGAAAATATTTGAGATCTAGATATTGTCTATAGGAGTTGTTCCATGGGTAGTACTGGATAGTTATCCTTTTTCGATGCTTATTTAAGGTTTATGAAATCTACACACAGAAAAATCTCCCTCGACTTCATTCTGATAGGCACTAGATTGGCCACCCAGGCAGAGTGCCTTACCTGAAAGATAATCTTGGCATCTAATAATTTCTTCAGCTGTTGATACATTAGAGGTTCCAGATATGGGTGGTACTTCCTAATATTTTGTTGGAAGGGTTTCACTTTAGTATTTAACGATATTGTGTGTTAGATAATGCGAGTATCATAAGTTTTCTATTCTTGGTAGGACCAAGCAAATAAATCTTGATATTCTTTAAAGAGTTTGAGATAAGTTTTCTTGTCTTCTTTGGACACTTTCTTACCTACATTGACATTATTAGGTTTCCCAGGGGTTCCTAGGTTTATAGTTTCATATATAGGACATGAGCTCCCCATTTTTTCATTCCTTGGCCCTCTAAATCTTTCCCTTATGTCGAAAAGGTTCTCCAGATTGGCCACTCCTTTTGGTATCCTGTGAAACTTTGGTTTGTCATCAGAGTGATCTATTCCCTTATTCTCTTCATGGAGATTTGATTCTATGATTAGTTCTTGGAATATTTCATCATCA
The DNA here is from genome assembly GCA_010110895.2 of Picea sitchensis. NCBI lineage: Eukaryota > Viridiplantae > Streptophyta > Pinopsida > Pinales > Pinaceae > Picea > Picea sitchensis. The sequence goes on along the minus strand of SNQJ01S0007453.1, from coordinate 133,716 downwards.
ATGGACAAAGACCTAAAATGATCCTGATTAGTTAGGAAATATACAATTTTTTCATCCCCTTCAAAGACTTTACAATTAGAAATGTTGTTATGTACTGATGGTTTTTCTATTATTCCCGTCAGAGAATCCTAAAAGAGTATTCTTTCTTCTGTGGCTTCTAGTAAGTACACATGAAATATCATTTCTAATTTTTGAGTGGGATGTATGTCAGACACGTGAGGGGAAAAATTATTGAAATCATAATCACAGGAGAAGTTTCCTAAAATAGAGAACTCTCCCGACGAGGGTTCATTTGGGGTCTCTAAATTAGTGACGATATGTTTGATATATATTTCTCTATCATATTTGATCTTGTTTGTTTGTCATTTTACTGTAAACCAAAGATTATCCCAGTCGGTACTATCAATCAACATAACAACAAATGCATAACAGGAAGAAAACATCTATGAGCATATCAATCAACATACATACATAGAGAATAACACAACGCCATGAATTTGAATCAATTTCCTTCTATTAATTCAAGACATGTACATGGGTGTTCTTACACAGCTCTCTGTGTTCTCTTCTTCTCAATGCTCAAAATTATGTTACAATGCACAATGAGGGTGTCTATATCCTGTTTCCCTCTTTTCTTCTAAAACTGTCTAATATAATATTAAATTCTATCTACCTATTTCATCTCAACATAAATGCCTCTATCTACTTCAAACGAGAGCGGGACGCTCAAGGTCTGATTACAACATAAAAGTACGGCTCTCTTTAATATCTCATTTAAGGTTGGTGCATATCTTCGAGACAATTTCAAAACTTGTGTTGGTCTTGTCCAGCTATCCACTTGCATTCCGCACTGGCTCGCTTGAACTAGGAGATGCTCCTGCATCATATAGTTGTCCACTTGCATTCCACGCTGGCTCGCTTGAACTGGGAGATGCTCCTGCATCATACTCCCTCGCTTGAAAATTTTCATGGACTCCTGTCCATGAGCTCCTGCACGGTATGTCAATGCTTTTGTATCTCCGCTTCAGTCTCCCAACTGGCATCTTCAACTGGATGGCCCTTCCACTTGAACAAATATTCAAAGTATTCTTTCCTCCTGGTCCTCTTACCCACTCGTTTATCCAGTATCCGCTCCATCTCTGGCTTATCTGCAACTGGCATATGCTTTTTCCACTGAATCTCTGATTGTTCATCACTTTCAGTCTCTGTTTCCCCAGCTCTGTATGGATATAAATCTGAGATATTGAATATCGGATAAATTACAATCCCATCAGGTAATTCAATCTCATAAGCATTTTCTCCCATTTTCTTCAAGACCTTGCAGGGTCTAATTTTCTTCATCTTCAATTTGTTATACGTTCCTCTCGGGAACCTTTACTTCCTCAGATGTGCAAGAACTAGATCACCAACCTCAAACTGAAGTTGTCTTCTATGTTGATCGCCTCTACGTTTATATTCTTGGCTTGATTTCAGCAGTTTCTCCTTCACCTGGCTGTGAAGTTCTTTCATCGCCTCAGCGAATTCTTCTGCACTAGCGCTCCTAGTCGCAGTCTGTTTTGAATTCCTCAATTCAAAAATTCCCCTCGGCTGCATGCCATAAACAATATGAAATGGACTTTCCCCTGTACTTCTATTCACTGAGTCGTTATACGCAAACTCTTCCTGCGGCAATATACTGTCCCAACTGTTGTGGTGCTCTGTCACCAAGCTTCTCAGCAAATCTCCTAGACTTCTGTTTACCGCTTTTGTCTGTCCATCCGTCTGCGGATGATACTCTGAACTAAACAACAAGTTAGTTCCCAGATTCTTCCACAAGGTTCTCCAGAAATTCCCTATGAACTTTGTATTTCTGTCTGAAACTATGCTCCTTGGTAAGCCGTGAAGTCGAATGACTTCTTTGAAAAATAGGTTCGCGATGTGAGTCGCGTCACTGGTTTTCTGACATGGGATAAAATGTGCCATCTTGGAAAATCTATCCACCACCACAAAGATCGAATCAAATCCTCTTTGTGTTCTTGGCAACCTCAATACGAAATCCATGCTAATTGCATCCCACGACCTTTCAAGTATGGGCAATGGTTGATAGAAACCCGCACTCTGCTTCCTCCCCTTCGAATGTTGGCAAATCCTGCATCTGTCCACAAATGTCTTGACCTCTGATCTCATCCCTGGAAAAAAGTATGATTCGCTCAACTTTGTGAATGTTTTGTCATGATCGAAGTGTCCGGCCAATCCTCCACTGTGTTTCTCCTTTAGCAAGTTCTCCCTCATGGAGCATTTTGGAATACATAGCTGATTGCCTCTGAACAACAATCCTTCCTGGATCATGTATTCTATCCACGGGCTTCTGTCTCTGAGAACTAGGTTCTCAGTCGCTTCATACGCTTCCTTGAAGTCCAGATCATCTACGTACATGTCTCTGAGATCATCAAAACCCAATGTTTTGACTTTGAATTCCTGCAACAACAAACATTTCCTACTCAAAGCATCAACAACTTTGTTAGCAGTACTAGAAATATGTTTAATCACAGATGTAAAATTATGCATGTATTCAACCCACTTAACATGCCTCTGATTCAACTTCTCCTATTGGGTCACAAACTATAATGCATGGTTATCACTATACAAAACAAATTCCTTCGGAATCAAATAGTGCCTCCACTTTTTCAATGCTTGAATGATGGCATAAAATTCCTTGTCATATGTGGAGTACTTCACTTTCGCTTCATTCAACTTCTCTCTGAAATATGCAATTGGCCTATCATCTTGACTCAAGACCGCCCCTATCGCAAATCTGCTTGCATCGCATTTCACTTGAAATGTTTTTCGGAAATCTGGCAACACCAAAATTGGTTGTTCCGTGATCTTCTGTTTCAATAAATTGAAACTCTTCTGTGCCTCTTCTGTCCAATGAAAAGATTTATGTCTTTTCTTCACTGTATCCATCATCCCTGCGCTGATTCCACTGAAATTCCTAATGAAGTTTCGGTAGAAACTAGCCAACCCGTGAAAACTTCTCACCTCAAATATGTTCCTCGGTGATGGCCAAGTTTTAGTTACCTCCACCTTATCTGGGTCCATCCTCAACTCATTTTCCGAAATAAAAAATCCTAAGTAAATGAGCTCTGTCTTCATAAATGAGGATTTCTTTATGTTTATCAACAACTTCTCCTGCTGCAATTTCTACATCACTGTAGCCAAATGCTTCAGATGCTCCACTGCGGTTTTACTGAAAACCAGTATGTCATCCAAATACACGATGACAAATTTCCCGATGAACTCCTTTAGGAATTCGTTCATCAACCTCATGAAGATACTTGGCGCATTTGTTAAGAAAAATGGCATAACAAGCCATTCGTACAACCCTTCATTTGTTTTGAATGCTGTCTTCCATTCATCGCCTTCTCTCATGCGAATTTGGTGATATCCGCTTTTCAAATCAATCTTTGAAAAATATTTTTCTCCACTCAAGCAATCCATCAGATCATCCATCCTCGGCAATGGAAATTTGTACCTAATGGTTATCTTATTGATCACCCTTGAGTCAGTACACATCCTCCATCCTCCATCTTTCTTCGGACTGAGTATTGTTGGAACAACACACAGACTCAAGCTTTCCCTGACCAAAATTTTGTCCAAAAAATCCTGGACTTGTCTTTTGACCTCTTCATTCTCTTGCGGCGTCAATCTGTACGCGGATTTATTTGGTAAACTGGTTCCTGGTATTAGATCGATATGATGACTCACACTTCTCATCGGTGGCAACGAATGAGGTAATTCACCCACTACTATGTCAGCGAACTCTTCCAGCAGTTCCCGAACCTCCTCTGGTAAATCATCCACTCTTGTTCTAGTAGAACAATCTTCGGTTTTCTGACCACAATGAACTGTGGATCCTCCTTCTTCTTAACCTCGGTAAGGAGTTCCTTCCCACTCATGAGAAGTATAGTGTTACTTACTTCCGGCTTTACCTCCTTGTCCTTAATTGGAAGCAACATATGAGTCCTCCCATTCTTTTCTAAGGTATATGTATTCATCCTCCCATCATGAATCACATTTCTATCATATTGCCATGGTCTACCCATTAATACATGACAAACATCCATAGGAATAACATCACACAATATTTTATCATTATATCCTCCTATCTTGAATTCAACTAAGCACTGTTTGGTGACATTTACCTGATGTCCTTTTTGTATCCATGAAACTTTATATGGACTTGGATGATCAGTCATCTCCAACTCCAGCTTTTCTACCATCTCGGTTGAAACGAGATTATCCGTGCTACCACTGTCTACTATGACCTTTCATACCCTATCCTTGGTCTTGCAAGCAGTCCGGAAAAGTCTGGTCCTTTGGACTGAACTTTCCACCTCCTTCTCAGGTGTCAAAAGGACTTTTCACATCATCAGCGATCTTCCACCTTCAGCGTCTTCTACTTCAACATTTCGCCCCTGTGCTTCAGCGATGTGAGTTTCTCTAGTTTCTTTCTTTTTCTCTAGACACTTGTAAGACTTGTGCCCATTCTTTCCACAAGTGAAGCATGTGATTACTCCACCTCTTCCTCTTCCTCTGCCTCTAGTACGAGGAAACCTATTATTATCAACATATCCTCCTCTCTACTCAGTATGTTATTCTCTTTGCTCATCATATTTCCCTCGCCGTGAACTCCCACCTCTCTCAACTCGAATCTGAGGTTTCTTCCAATCTTCCTTGGGCTTCTAATATTTTTCTTGGGCAACCAATTTACCTCTGGGATGAATTCTTCCTTTGCGCCTCTGACTCTGCTTTCGGCTCAGCTACTCTTCAGCTTTCAGAGCCATCTGATAAGCATATTCTATCATTTGGATGGTCACCATACTCATTTCATCCTGAATCTCATATCTCAGGCCATTCATATACCTGGCCACTTTTTCGTCATTGCTTTCACGATGACCTGCCCTGATATTCAACCTGTAAATTTTTTTAGTATATTCCTTTACTGACATCAGCTTCTGTCTCAGGTTCTGCATCCTCCTGAACAAAGAAATTTGATAGTCCCTGGGAATGAATTTTTCCTTCATCTTTGCAATCATCTTGTCCCAGCTCTTAATCTTCTGCTTTCCTTGGCAACTCCTATCCGCTTGTAGTTCATCCCACCACAAGGCTGCATGTCCTTTTAATTTCATGACGACATGCCTGACTTTCTTGTCCTCTTCGATATCTTCATAGTCAAAGTAGGTGTCTAGAGCTCTAATCCAGTCTAGAAGCTCTCCTACATCCAAATTTCCCTCATAAACTAGAATGTCCATCTTCACCTTTGCACCCATTCTTGCAACAACTTTAAGTAAGCACTCATTTGTTGCATCTTCTGCTGTGACTTCTTCTTCTCCATGTCCAGCATCATCTTCATTTTTGGACTCACTGATATCTCCTACATCAGTTGTGCATCTTTTTCTTATCTCCATGTCCACAACTCTAGCGTGTAAGTTATGCAGATCTCTTTCTACTTCTGGATTCTGCACTTGCCTACCCCTTCCTCTGGACATTTCCCTTTCCTCCTCTGTATCAGGTGATTGTCTATCTCTTCTTCTCAGCAGCATAGTGAATTCTTCTTTTCCATGCTATAGAAAGAAAAGAAGCTTTCCTAATCTCTAATACCACTTGACGCAGGCGTGCTCGCAAGGCATGTCCTCTCACAGGATCCTCCCTTTATCACGGCCCGAAGAACTACAATGCCCTTCTATTTCCCTATCGGGAAGTCTACAGCCACATAACTCTTCACGAGATCCCCTCTCTTTACTTATCGGGGAATCAGACTTCGCAACTTCGCAAGGTCAGTGTTCGAGCGTAGGATTCTCGAATCCCCGAATCTCGATTCAAGTTAACACTGACCTTTCCCTTTATCCTTTCAAATTTTTTTCTTATCGCGGTTTCATCACTCGCGATGTCGAGCAACTTGGTTCTCTGACTCTTGAGTCTCGATATGCCTAAACTCTGACACACGCGCGAGGTTGACCTTTGAACGTCCCGTCACCCCTATCGGGAATTCAGACTTCGTGGGATCGCGAATCCTACTATCAACATTTCGGGACTTCCCGCTGCGAAACCTCGATAAGGCGTGCCACCTGTCCACCACTCTGACTCCGCTGTGGCCCCACAGTATTTCCTTAGCCTGTCAGGATATCGCGTTTCGCAATTCCAAGTTGCAAGAGTATCCTATCCTCAGGATCTTCGATACGTCGAACCCCGACTTCGTCAGATTTTTCGACACGCGTCCCAAATGATGGACGGTTCAAATTGAACCTCGAACTTCACCAAATGAAAAATCAAAACCACTCACTCCTATGAACCCCGATGACCAAATCTCTGATCGAGCGACCAACTGGCACGTGTCTTACCTGAGATCCACGGCTATGATCCCTTCGTTGTTAAGAGACTCAAAGGGTCTTGAACTCTTGACTTCTGAACCTCCGATACACCGATGACTCCTAGTTCCTGCCACCTATCCCAACAGATGGACGGATCTGAACTCGTCAGGATTTCCACGATGGATTTGCCGATCTCTGTCCCACGAGATCCCCAATTTCCCGAATTCCAACGCCTCAATGTTTCGATGCTTCTCGAAGTTTCCACTATGCTCACGAAGGCTTAAACCCTATGCAACTCTTGTAAAATCGGATGGTTGATGGGTAACTATGGGCTGATCCGATGGTCCACAATTCCTTGATCTTAAACTCTGGATGTAACTGTAACCTCCCCACTTCCTTACCAGATCAGATGGCTGGCGGGATTTTGCAAAATCCTCTCTAAAAGATCTTGACCATCTATCTTCTCCTCCTTGCTATGTTCACGAAGTGAACCAAGGACTCCTTCCTGGACTTAATTCACTATGACCCAAACCTCTATCTCCTTGAGTCACTCGATATGCTCCAACTCTTTGTGCTACCTTCAATAGCTTCAAAGGATTTATCCCTCCTGAGCTTTCTCATGACTCTGATTCTTAGAGAATATTCTTGCGCGCACTCCTTGCGACAATTCTCAGACACTTCCAAGTGTTGAATACCTTCGACTATGTGCACTCCTGTAGCAGCATTCCTTCAATACTTCGCTCAGATTCACAACTGAGTCTTTCCTTCTCATGCGCACTCCTTGGACGGCTCCTATAACCCAATTTCACTTCTGGGTGAACGAGAACAAGAGTTAAATTATCTGAGCCTTCTGTCAACGCACTCCTTGCAGACGACTTCAACTGCACTCCTTACAGGAATCCTTGCTCAGATAGAGAAACAATTGAAACTCATTCCACTTCCTCTCAGACTTCAATCTCAACACATGAAATCATATACACAACATAACAGGAAGCAAACATCTATGAGCATATCAATCAACATACATACATAGAGAATAACACAACACCATGAATTTGAATCAATTTCCTTCTATTAATTCAAGACCTATACATGGGTGTTCTTACACAACTCTCTGCATGATCTTCTTCTCAATGCTCAGAATTATGTTACAATGCACAATGAGGGTGTCTATATCCTGTTTCCCTCTTTTCTTCTAAAACTATCTAATCTAATATTAAATTCTATCTACCTATTTCATCTCAACATAAATGCCTCTATCTACTTCATATGAGAGCGGGACGCTCAAGGTCTGATTACAACATAAAAGTATGCCTCTCTTTAATATCTCATTTAAGGTTGGCGCATATCTTCAAGACTTGTAAGCAATTGATAAGTGGTAAGGTTCTCCAGATTCATGATCTGATTGGGAATTGTCGATGGGATTTAATTATGATTGATGGATATGTATTATCTATGAAACCTTTCCTCAGGATACGCAGTTCTCTTTTTCATTATTTTATAATATTTATAACAAAATAAAGATAGAGCTTAAACTAAATGGTAGAGGGAAGTTAAATTGTGTGTTGGGGGGAAGGCTAGTTTTTAGGATAACCTTTATACCTTAGCATGTAGATGAAGAAGATATAAATTACTTCAAACTAGCATTAATGAAATTTTGATTATTAGACATTCAACATTGTCAAGGATGACAATTACAGAAAGAAAATATACACATGATAAGAAGTTAGTGCAAGAAAAATAATTTCCAATACTCTATTATCAATCACAGGTTAACATAATCGATTTCTATTCATCAAATATAGTAAATGAATTGTTACAACATTATAAGATAACTTTAAATAATAGATACAACAACTCTTACTCAATACAACAACAAACATTGAATCTTAAGACATAGATAATCCCCCTTGGTCCAATCACATTCACACCTCAGATGAAAGAAGTGTCTCTGGTTCTAAACAAAACTTCTTAACTAAAATAACTTGCATAGAAATAGTTCTCTTACAAAATTTCCTAAAAAATTGTTTTATCCAAAACCTTCAACCCTTGGTCCAAAGTCGATGCCCTTATTTATAAAAATAACTAAACTAAAAATAGTTACTAAAGTTGTGTTAAGTTAAGAAAATGCCACATGGAAGACTTTATCTATTTGTTCTCTTTGGATCATCTGGTGGTTTTACTAAAGTGGACTGTTCCTCTCATACTCTGACCACTTCAAGAAGATATCTTTACATGTAATTTCATATGAGAACCTGTGTTGATCAATCGGAGAGGAGAGGACCTCCTTTATCTCTATTTCTCATTCCTTGTACTTGATTAGCTTGACACTTAAGCATTGTAGGACTGCAAGAGATTTAATCAGAGGTTCCATGAACTTATTCACTTGACTTGGGATCATGCTTGAAATATACGAAATCTATGCCTCCAATGCCAAGTCTTTCTCCTCAAATTTCTTAACTATGTCATGCAAATCGGTGAAATCCTCCGGTGGACCAAGCTCTGGTAGGTCAATGTTCCTCATTTACCCATTGATTTTCTCATAACTTTTCTCACATTCTCCCCATCTTTCCTTCATTTTCTACTGAGGTTCATGGACCATACTTACCCAATTTTCAGTTGTCTTCCTTATTCGGGTGATGTTGTTATCCATCAACACTTGGATGCCATGCTCTTCTATATCTAGCCCCTTTTGCACTTCGTTGATGTAATCTATCCATTCTAAGGCTTGATGTGCCTTTTCATACCATCGTTGCATGTATTTAGAGCTTGTCAGCCCCATGAGGGTATCTTCTTGTAAATCATCTATGTGAGTGGTAAAGAGATCTCTTTCACTTTTGCATTGTGCATACATTTATCGAAACTCACACTTTAAGAGTACCACTGCTTGTGTTGAATTTTGGTAGTAATTCACTTGATGTTGCAGATGGTCTAGTTCTTTATTCATGGCAGTCACCTTCCTTTCATCCCTTTTTTCCCTATCTAAAGTAGCATTGACTATGGCCATCCCTACTCTGATTAGCTCAGTCACCTTAGCACTTCCTGTGGCAAACATAATTTCCTCTATGGTTATGAAAAGTGTGTTATCGAGCATGAGCTTCTTTTTCTTAATTATTCTTATCATCACAACTTTCCTTTTCTTGTCATAAGAAATTGCCTGTATATCGACGAACTCATCTACTGGTTCATGAATCTGTTAATATCCACAGGAGAGAGTGTTGCCTAGGATTCCTATCGTATAGAGATGTTCCATGGAAGGTTCTTTTAATTCCTTAGCAGGGGATGTTTTTGTATGCTCTGGTGATTTGGCCTATTTTTGGTCCTCATTGACTGATGGAGCCTTTCTACTAGCTGGGGAAGTAGGAAAAGGATCGACATTAGCTAGGAGTTCAGTCATTGAGATGTTTATTTCTAGCTCCCCTATTCCTTCTTCTACTTCACCTACATCCAATCCATTCTTAGCTTTGTCACCCTGAGGTTGTGTTCCCAGTTGATTGGGAAAAATAGTTTCAAGAGTATTCCCATCATGGTCGCCTTCCTGGGGATTTGGGATCAAAACATTAAAATATGGAGTAGATGTTTCCCTTGTCCCCTCCTCTTGTGTGATTGGTAGCAAGGTTATGCATGAAGATTCTGAACCTTTATCATCGTCATATATGGTGATTAAATCTATGAGGACAGTAGGAATACATGTCCTGCCTGATGCTCTTGTTGTCCTTCATTGAGATACAATAGTCACTAGTGATCCTGCTTGTGGTGACATAGGGCTTAGGTTTTCTTGATCAACAATCTCCTCTGGTGGAATTGTCTCTGATCCATTTAACTCTTCCTCACGATTTATTCTATCGTCTGAGGTAATCCTCAAGGGTTTTGTCAAATGGTTAAGTGGGGGATATTCCCCTAATATTTGCATAACTCTTTGGGATTCTTAGAGTAATAGTATTCCCGTCCTTCGTGACTATGTTTCTTCTACTTCTATGTTCTCTTATCTTACCTGGAGGGCTTGTTGACTTGTCTTCTCTATTGTCTCAACTCGCTCATCCATAGACATTGTTTTTAATGTGGTCATGTTTGGGTTAGGCCTTCTATGGAGAACTTCCTCCCAGTCCTGGGAGACCTCGATAAAGATCTCATCTTTGAAGCTACCATGAGCATATAGCAAGCATGAGGACACCAAGGATGCGTGCTAGAGTACCAAGCCTTTTGGATTGTGCTTGTTAAAATGTCATGTGGGGAACCAATACTCGAGCTAACTCAATCCCTCTTGTCTCGCCTATGCAGTGTCTTTTACCATGTAAAACCTGATATGAAAACCATAGGGTACAGATTCCCTCTTCTTGTTTCTTACTAGGGAGGCATTATAGCCTTTCATAATGGTCTGGTAACTAATTTTTCCCAAAATAATATGATCTAGAACATGAACGGGGAGTAGGTGTGGTGCAACAGTAGCCCTGAACACTCTGATATAAGTGCTTGTTTCTTTAAAATACCAGTGGCCTACTTTTGAAATAATATTTTTGGATGTCACTAAAATCCTTGGGCATTCTTTTGTAAATATGATGAAGTGCACTTGGGCTATGAACTCATCACATATTGAGGCGTACAATTTCTTACATCTATTTTCCCATAGAATGTTGAAATAAACATACACGGGTAACTCAACAACATGCCATCTCAAATTTATACCTATGAAAATGTTTATCGTGCAAATTACATCCAATAGGTATGATGTTGTTGGAAGATTGGTTGTTGTTATTGATGTCAACCCTAGTCATGGGTTTTGGACCACAATATTGATGAACGTGTTTGGACATGAAGGAAAATGTACATGCAGATACAACACCCATGGATGGATAGTATACATCATGTTGTTTTCGGTGGTATGTGGCATGTCATGTGGATCCTCATGGTTGAGGAGAAATGAATTTTTGAAGATGACAA
>SNQJ01S0007453.1:97302-122412 GCA_010110895.2 Picea sitchensis | reverse complement strand
TTGCATTGCCTCTGGAAACCCCAAATTTGTTTTCCCACCACACCTGTGTTGCTAGCTCTTTCGGTTTTGTTGGTTGGGCACTCCTCTTGCCAACTCGGCTTGCCTTTGGGTGCCCCTCTTTCCAACTTGCCTTGCATTGCCTCTGGAAACCCCAATTTTTCCTTGCATTGGTCATTTCATTGGTCATTGTCTCTTTCGGTTTTGTTGGCTGGGTGCTCCTCTTGCATTTGGGTGCCCATCTTTCCTTGCATTGCCTCTGGAAACCCCAAGTTTTTTTCCCACCACACCTGTGTCGCTGGCTATTTTGGTTATGTTGGTTGGGTGCTCCGCTTGCCAACTCGGCTTCCCTTTGGATGCCCCTCTTGCCAACTTTCCTTACATTGCCTCTGGAAACCCCAAGTTTGTCTTGCATTCGGGAAATGCCAAGTTTTTTTCCCACCACACTTGTGTGGCTGTCTCTTTCGGTTTTGTTGGTTGGGTGTTTCTCTTGCGAACTTGCCTTGCATTGCCTCTGGAAACCCCAAGTTGTTTTTCCCACCACACCTGTTGTTGATTAAGGATTGGTTGTCATTGATGTCAACCCTTGAAGACCCATAGCACAAAGTTTTGGGTAATGGACCCAATAGTATTTGATGTAAATATGACTCATTATTGTTTTTTTTCATGGTTGATAAGAAGTAAATATGGATGAACTCCAAATTGGTCCCCTTATGGTGAAAGCCCTCACGGGAAGACGCAAATTGGTCCCCTTTATGGTGAAGCCCCTCACTGGAAGACGCTTTGTGGAGTAAGAGAAACCATGCTTTCTAATTGTGGAATAATGAGATAAAGGAAAGGGAATTTGTCGCAAAAAGGTCCTAGATGGATAGTTCTTGTCATTTCATTTCTGTGGTATGTGGAACGTCACATAATTCCTCACGGGTTAGAGAGTTATGGCCATAAAAAGTTTGAGACCCTAGGTTTGGGTAATGGATCTAAGATTGTTTGATGGGTAATGGTATGAGTTATGATATATTTTCAGATAATACTATTATATATGGATAGTACATGTCATTCATTTCTAGTGGTATGTATATCACAAAGCTCCTCACGGTTTGAGAGTTATGGTTCTAATGGGTTGGAGGACCCTCATATGTCATCTAGAAGCCCCAAAAGGTCAAAGTAATCAAAGTGGTTTAAGATTTTAAAAGGTAAAACAAAAAGTGTACAGTGGATGAGTGTATTATAATTCAAAGTGAATAAAATAAAATATTTCAATAATAATTTTCATGGAGAAATTAGAAGTGATCCAACCCTAAAATAAGGAAAGGGGCCAAGGACCTAGAATATGTTTTAAGGAAGCTACTTGAGAGCATAAATAAGAGGCAAGGATCTCCTCATTTAATAAAACACTTGAGAATATTGAATAATTCATATGCGTCTGAGGTTTACAAACGATATCTTAGCCGAAATTCGAGGAAAGTGAAGAACATAAGACCGAAACAAGGAAGGATAAATTCTTTGATGGCGTTTTCTAAGGTATGTTATTTCCAGGTCATCTCACCATTTTCGCTATATAACTAATTTTCTATAATGATTCAGATCCTGAAATTTCTATGCAAGTGAGAAACATATCCAAGTATCTGTGGCTCAAAAATAATCTTGTGGGTCGTTATATTTTAGGAGTTACAACAGGAAAATAGGGTTTGTGTCACCCTAAACCAGTCAAAATCGCAGCTTCGGTAAAACGTCATAACTTCTTCTAAAAGATCCCCAAATTAAGTGAGACCAAATGATTTAGTTAGGTTACAGTCTGTAGTATTCTGTGTAATGGTTTCACCATTTCATCAAATATTTTGTGCAGGGAACTCTCTACAAGGTCGCTTCTCTAGAATAAGCTAGAATTCAAGCAAGCTATGCCATTTTTGCTATAACTCCTTTTCTCGAGGTTCCAAGAAAAAGCAATTTTGAAGGAATTCAGATAAAAAACACTTAAGAACATTTTTGTATCAGTTTTAGATCTTTATACATTACAGGTTCAAAGTTATGATTACTCGCTAGGGTTGTTGACTAATCCAAAACTAGGCATGTGAGACTAAAAACAAGTTTGATGAAAATGATAGTCTTTTGTTTCTTTTAAAAAGTTAAGGAAGGTTTGAAGGAATGTGATCATATAGCCAATCAGGTCTATTACGTAGGTACAAATCAGATTTAGATGATGAAATTGATGAGGGAGATGTTGAGGTTGGTGCCGGTTGATGCACTTGTTTAAGGTACGTGTTGATTACAAAGTTGGTGCATGGTTGATGCACTTTTTATGGTATAGGCTGATTATAGGGTTGATTACAAAAGTTAAATAAAGGTTGGATGGCTGGTTCATACATTTATTGGTACAAAGTTGATGCATGGTTCATACTTATTGCTACAGGTTTACAAATGTTATACCCCCGTTGATAGTGCGGACAAGCATTCCAACGGCCCCACTTCTACTCGTGGTGGCAGGATGAGGCAAGGACAGTTGGTTGTACACCTTCGGGTTGTAGATGGAGAACATTGGGGGTTGTATCCTCCTCTGGTTGTAGCCGACATTTGGGGAGTTGGAGCTCCCTCAAATTGTATTCCAGAAACTAGGAGGTTGGAGCCTCCCCTTCCGCCAGCCTAGAAAACAAAGGAAGTTGGAAGCCCAATGAATGTAATTCTTCAAGACATATAAGAAAAGCATCTCAAGTGGTTTTCTCCGATTTGGGTTTCCACGCGAAAACACCGTACCGTGCATGTGTGTGATTGTTTATTTATTACCATTATTGATAATAATTCTACATTGATATAACATTTGAAGAAAAAGGATTATAATTACGCTATTAATCGATTCACCCCCCCTCAAGAATCCAACAATTGGTATCGTGAAAGGTGTTCCTTCGTAAATCGCCTTTAACCAATCGAAGCGTATCTTGAGAGTACCAACCATATAAAAAATGGAATACCACGTTTTGATGGACGTATGTTTTTGGAGAAGCAGTGATGAAGGAATATATACAGTAATGGATTCTCGCCTATAAATCAATTGTAGATGGATATGAAGAACCAACAATTCCGCCAACAAATGAAAGAAGGAACTTAAGTGGAATAATTCCAAAGCCATAAAGCACTTTTGAATGGTCTCAACGATACAGTATTCACCAAAGTTGGGCACATTGTAAATCAGGCTAAAGAGATTTGGGACAAGCTTCAAATATTTACAAGGAGATTCTAAAGTCAAAACAACAAAGCTTCAAACTTACAGAGGTCAATTCAACAACTAAAATGAAGGAAGATGAAGATATCAAGAACCTACTTCTTACTTAGTCGATGAAATAAAGTAGAATGCAATCATAGGATTGGGAGAAGAAATCAAGAATTGTAATTGTTCAAAGGTACTAAGATCTCTTCCTATGAGATTCAACCCTAAGATACACGAATAAAGAAAGATCGGATCTAAACTCAATAAGCATGGATGAACTGGCAATCTTGAACATATGAGATGAGAACCTAATCAGAAAATCTAGATGTGCCATGTTCTCACATCCAAAAGATCAAAGAAAAAAGAAAAAGGAACAAGAAGAATATAGCAACAACAACGACGCCTCGAAGATGATGAAGAAGTGGACAACTCTGTCAAAAGACTCAACAAACCAATGGTAAGTAGGTAAGCTTCTTTTAATTTGTTTTACTCAGGGATGGTATTTATCATTTTGCTAACAAATGTCCTGCCTAAGAAAATAGAAATGATGAAGGTTACTCAAAAGGCGTGACAAACATATAAAGGTAAAAGAACTACAAAGAAAGTTTTCTAAGAAAAATTTTTGCACCAAAGAAGACATATCATCATCGATGAAGATGAAGTTAGTGATGTGTAAACAGTGGAGAGTTCCGGTCTATGGCGAGAAGACTCGATAAAGAAGACCTAAGAAGAATAATACATGCGGAAGCGCATTAAGAAGAAATTGAAGAGGCATGAGTTGATTATCGAGAAGAATTACCGAGCTTTTCATAGAAGTTATCAAGAGAAAAGAAGAAAACAAGAAAACCACAAGCGTAACTAGATAAGAAAAAGACACTCAAAGAACTAGAACAAATGATTACAAAATTGAAGGTTCAAATAGTAATATGTTAAATTGAAGAAGCACTCAAAGCACGGTTGGAAGAAAGAGACAATATCATTGAAACCCGAAGCAGTAGATCATTACACTAAGAAAGGATATTCAAAAGAAAAAATATGCGGAACAACTCAAAAGTTCCGATGATTATTAGCGTCAAAAATCTCATATTGTCAAGTCCGGACTTGGATACAATCAAACGTAAAAGGGATCAAGCTCCAAAACAACAGAAAGAAACAAATCCAAAATTCTAAACAATCAAAACGGATAAAAAGATATACAAGGAAGATTACAGGGACACTCTCCACCGAGAAGATTCAAATATCAAAATCAACAAATGTATAGACAAAGCGCCTCAAGAAGAAGACAGCGATCATAAGAGCACCTCCTTTCATAAGATCTTCAACCGTGTATCAAACCATATTTTGGTTTATGTTATGCTTGTAATAATTTTGAACATAAAGTCAAATTCAAGTAGCTAACAATGTGATCAATAACCACCCGAGCCATACACAAAGGGGTTATTCGCGAAGACCAGGAAAACACGAGAAGAAGTTACAACATGTTTGAATCCTTGAGAACCAAAGTGTAATGTTACAAATGTAAAAAAATTTTGGACACATGGCCAAAAATTGGATCGACAAATTCCCTCCTAAAGAACCTCAACGTAGTCACAAACAAGAATCCTTCTAAAATGACATGGATAAGAAAGCAAGATCGATAGCAATAACGTAATGTACGCTCTACAAGCCAAAACAAGAAACGTGGTTGGTATGTTGACGCTGGGATGCCCCAAAAACACATGAAAGGCGATAGAGACAAGTTTCTACATTACGAGAGGAAAGAGATGGATCGGGCTTCCTTTGAAATGATGATTCATCCAAAATCATTGGAAAGGCACAACCATAATTGGAAACAAGAACTTAGGTAAAATGCTCTACTAGTAGAACATATGAAACATAATATTCGGCGGTAGTCAAATGTGTGACCAAGGTCATAAAGTTACTTTCGATTCACAAAAGGATGTTAAAAAGAAGGTTCGTGGAAATTGGTCGCTACAACTACAAGAACTTCAAGCAACATATATGTAAGGTTTAAATTGGAAATGAAAAGTGTTGTCTAGGAAAGGAAGATGAAAGCTTGGTTAGCTATGGCAATGTATTATGCGTCACATGTATTTTGATAACCTTGTCAAGTCGGAAAAAGAGAAGCAACAAAGCAAATTCCCTAGATCACTAAACTAACCAACACTTTATGCAAGCATTGCTAACAAGGAAAGAAAACAAAGACTGTGTTCAACGAAGGAATATTCCACAACAAAACCATCGGAAAATTGTGCATACCTATCTAGTTGGACCAACTAAAACAAAAGGTTTAAAAGGTGAGAGATACTTTGTTATTAGTTGATGATTATACAAGAATGATCGCAGTTTGTTTTCTCAAGAACAAATCGTAAGCTTTGAAAATTTTAAGATATACAAGGAAATGGTTGAAAAATGAGATGGATTCAAGAATCAAATGCTTAAGATAGGATAATGGAGAAGAATTCACCTCAAAGAATTTATGGACTACCAAGAAAGCAATCATGGAATAAAGGCAATTCTCTCATTTTCACTAGAAACCTCAACCGTAATGGAGTTAGCGAAAGAAAGAATAGATGCGACAAGAAATGGCTCCGAACAATGATAATGGATTCAAAGTTGACGATATTTTTCGACACATGCGCGAAGGCTACCGCTCACATTCAAAAATAGAGTAATGCTCAAACAACACCGACAAAACTCCATAATGGTGCCATGGAAAGGAAGACCAACAAATGTGAAGCACTTCAAAGCTTTTTAAGCAAATGCTACATCAAAAGAGAAGATGGCATCGTGAAAGTTTGACTCTCGGTGGACAAAGAATACTTGTTGGTTACCAAGTACAAGGGAAAACATACAAGTGTTACAAAATGATATTGAAAAAAAATAAAAAAAAAAAAAAAAAAAAAAAAAAAAAAAAAAAAAAAAAAAAACCAAAGAAAGAAGAAAACCAATCAATGAACAACTTTTTGAAGAAGAAGATGAAAAAAGAAGAAGAAGAGGAAGATGAAGATGAAGATGAAGAGAATCCACGTGGCGCAGAAGAGCAAGTTCAGTAAGCATCTCCAAAGACACCTAGCAGTTGAGTACATAAGAATCATCCTTCGATCAGATTATTGGAAACAAAGATGCGGAGTTGAGACTAGAAGAAAAACTGGTTCACCGTAACAAACAATGACCTAGCACTCTTTATCTACACTGAACCAAACCTGCTTTGAAGAAGCCAACAAGGATGAATTTTGAATAAGTCCATGATGAAGAATTGGATCAAATAGAAAATAATGAATTTGGGAATTGGTTCCAAAGACCAAAGAATAAGAATGTGGATCGCACAAAATGGCTCGTGAATAAATTAAAATGAAGATGGATGTGTTAAAAGGAAGAAATCTAGATTGGTATGTAAAGGATATGCACGTGATTGAAGGAATCGACTTTGAAGAGACATATGCCCCGCCGTTTAATGGAAGCAATCCATCTTTTCTTTAGCTTATGCATGCTCCAAAAATGTTAAAGTATATCAAATGGACGAAAAATCAACTTTTCTAAATGGGGAACTGAAGAAGAAGCTCCATACTGAACAACCGTATGGATTTCATTGTCGAGAACACGCATTCATGTGTGTAAATTAAAGAAGGCCTTTGTATGGTCTAAAAACAGCTCCTAGAGCATGGTACTCCAAAATAGATAACTATCTACAGCAGGCAAGGTTCAAAAGGAAGTGCGCAACGCCGCAAATGCAATACCACACCGGAAAGCCATGCCGATGACATTACCTTTGGTAGCATGATGACGTGTTAAGCCGAATTTGCAAAAGGACATGCAAAGCGAATTTGAAATGTCATTACTTGGAGAACTATCCTTCTGGAACTTCAGACATACGCCAAAGAAAGCAAGGAATTTTATTTCTCAAACCAAGTATTATCAGAAATGTTAAAGAGGTTCTAAATGGAAGATTGAAAACCAGTAATCACTCCCATGCAAACCAAGAGTAAGATGTGAGCAAAGATGATGATTCAAAAGTCTACAGATAAGAGGAAATAAAGGTCAATGATTAACAACTTCCTTTATGTGACAACATCCGCACTGCATGTAATGCGTGCAGCTTGGACGTGGCACCCATTTCAAGCAAACACCAAAGGAATCATTACGTATTAGCAAGAAAGAGGATATTCAGATATCTCAAAGGAACATAAGAGTTTGATTATGGTATCCAAAGGAAAAGATCTATCACTTATGGCCTGCTATAGATGCAGATTGGCAAGCTTGTATTGATGTGACCTAATTTTAAGCACCGGAGCAGCCTTTCTACTATAGGTGTGAGTGTTTGGTATCATGGCTAATCAAGAAACAATCATCGGTATTCTTATCTACAGCAAAATGGTGGGCAATATATATTGCAGCAACAACATGAGTTGTAAACAGCTTTGGATGAAACAAACTTTGACAGATATACGTGCTGACGGAAGGATGAGCCCATTCCAATATATTATTGTGATAATACAAGTGCCATCAACTAAAAACCCGTGATGTTCCAAGACTAAGCACATTCCAATCAAGTATCACTTTCTAATGGAACAAGTTGCAGAAAAAGAACATCCGAAGTTGAGTATGTGGGCACAAAGAACAAGTGGCGACATCTTTACAAAACCACTTCCATGGGAAGCCTTTGAATATCTTCGCCAAAGACTTGAGTTATTTCTACTCCAAAAATGAATGCTTTTGAATGCTTATCTTATACAAGTTCTTAGATGTACACCGAGGGAAGCACCATAAGAGGACAAGCCTTCAAGGGGAGAAGCCCCTGATTGAAAGATACCTTTTCCATTGATGACAAAGGGGGAGAGGATTTATCGATGCGAGGACAGAGGCATGGTTCCAAGTGTGGGATCAGGATTTATCATATGCGAGGGACGAGGCATGGTTTCGTGGAGAGCATACGAGTGATATGATTTCCTGTTGCATCCGAAAGGTTGCCATCAATGCCAAAGGGGAGATTGTTGATTAAGGATTGGTTGTCATTGATGTCAACCCCGAAGACCTCAGCACGCGACAAAGTTTTGGGTAATGGAATCCAATAGTTTTGATGTAAATATGACTCATTATTGTTTTTCATGGTTGATAAGAAGTAACATGGATGAACCCAAAGTGGTCCCCTTATGGTGAAAGCCCCTCACGGGAAGACGCCAGGGTAATAGAAACCATTCTTAATTGTGAATAATGAGATGAAGGAAAGAATTTGTCGTGCAAAATATCCTAGATGGATATTTCCTTTCATTCTACCGGGTGGTATGTGGAACCACACATAATCTCATGGTTAGAGAGTTACGGCCATGAGAAGTTGGAGGAACCCTGTGGTTTGGGTTATGGACCCAAGATTGTCGGATGGTAATGGTATGAGTTATGATATATTTTCAGATAATACTATTATATATGTGATATACATGTCATTCCATTTCTAGTGGTATGTATAACGCCACATACCTCCTCACTCTGCTTTAGAGTTATGGCCTTAATGGGTTGGAGGACCCTCATATGTCATCTAGAAGCCCCAAAAGGTCAAAGTAATCAAAGTGGTTTAAGAGATTTTAAAAGCAAAAAAATAAAGTGAAGGATGAGTGTATTATAATTCAAAGTGAATACAAAATAACTATTTCAATAATAATTTTAATGGAGAGAAATTGTGAAGTGGACCCAACCCTAAAAATAAGGAAAGTGGGGCCATGACCTAGGAATATGTTTTTAAGGAAGTTACTTGGAGAGTATAAATAAGAGGCAAGGTTTCTCTCATTTGAATAACACTTGATAATATTAAATATATATATGTGTATGAGGTTTACAAATGATATTCAGCTGAAATTCCGAGGAAAGTGAAGAAAAGAATGAAAATGCAAGGAAGGATAAATTATTTTGATGGTTCTTTCTAAGGTATGTTATTTTCTGGTGGTCATCTCCCCATTTTCACTATAACGTTTTTTCTATAATGATTCAGATCCCGAAATTGATATGCAAGTGAGAAAACATATCCAAGCATCCGTGTTTCAAAATTCAGCTTGTGGTCGTTGTATTTTTGAGTTACCCTGGTGGAAAATAGGGTTTGTGGCTAGGTCCCTAAACTAGTCAAAATCAGGGTGTTTCAAAACAAACGTCATAACTTCTTCATAACAGATCCAAATTAAGTGAGTAGAAAAATGTGTTTGGTTAGGGTACAGTCTGTAGTATCTATGTAATAGTTTCAGATAATTTCATCAACAATTTTGTAATGGGCACTCTCTACAAGGTCGCCTCTAGAATGTTTCTAATTTAGCAAGGTATGCCATTTTTCTATAACTCCTTTTCTGAGAGGTTCCAAGCAAAGGCCACTTGAGGGAATTTCACAAAACACATTGAAAAAAATTGTTTATCAGTTTTATATATTTATATTACTACAGGTTCAAAGTTAAGGATTATCTCAAGTTAGGTTGTTGACTAATCCAAAACTAGGCATGTGAGACTAAAACAAGTTTGATGAAAAATGCTAGTATTTTGTTTTAAAAGTTAAGGAAGGTTTGTAGGAATGGATCATATACACTGTGTCTGGTTACAGAGGTACAAATCATATTTGACGATGAAATTGATGAGGGATTGTTGTTGAGGTTGGTGCAATATTGGATGCACTTGTTTAAGGTACAAAGTTGATATAGGTTGGTGCATGGTTGATGCACTTTGTTTATGGTACGTGCTGATTACAAGCAACATGTGTTGATTCATGGTTCATACTTATTGGTATAGGTTGATGCATGGTTCATACTTATTGGTACAAGCCATGTGCCAGTATATCTCACAAAGCAAGTGTGACAATGGTTCCATCATTCTACCTCACTTCGTGGTGTATGTGACGGGCAATGATAGGTTTTTGTAGCCACCTTCTGTTTGTATCTGGAGAACATTGGGGTTGTAGCCTCTTCAAGCTGTAGCTGGAGATTTGGGGATTTGGAGCTTACCTTAAGTTGTAGCCTCAGAAACTAGGAGGTTTGGAGCCTCCTTCCAGTTCCATCTAGAAAACAAAGGAAGTTGGTGCTTCCAATGAATGTAATTCTTCAAGACATATAAGAAAAAATAATTCGGTGGTTTTCTCCGACGGTTTCCAATGTGAAACATTGGTGTATCGTGCATGTGTGTGATTGTTTATTTATTAATACCATTATTGGATAATAATTCTACACCGATATAACATTTGGAATAAAAGGATTTGATTACGCTATTACCGATTCACCCCCTCTCGCATTAATCCAACACCCGCGGTTACCTGCTCTTTCGTGGTTTTTGCGGGCATTCCTCTTACCAACTTGGCTTGCCTTTGGACACCCCTCTTTCCAACTTGCCTTGCATTGCTCTCCTCGAAACCCCAAATTTGCCTTGCATTCAGGAAACCTCGAAGTTTTCTCCCCACCACACCTGTCGCTAGCTCTTCATTTTTCTTGGTTATGCCCTCTTGCGAACTTTCGCTTAATTTTGAATTTTGGCCCCTTTTCAAAGACTAAGTTGATTTGAACTTCCACCATTGTTCAAAAATTAAGGCCATCAAGACTATTTCCATGTATTTCATTGGTCATTGGCCACCTTTTAAACTTTTCCCAACATCCATACTCGAACTTAGCTCCATTGGAAACTCTAAAACATCACCCATCATGCAAATTCAAAATTTGTGCCATTAGCCCTCTTATAAACTTCAAGGCATTTATGGATCTAGGGTCATTAGGCTCTTCCAATATTTGGACCATGTTTGGTTAGGGCCAAATTCTAACTTCAACCCATTCTCCTTGAACTTTGGTCCATTATTACAAAATTTAATCATTTTCTCAAACTTTGGCCCACTTCTAAACTTCGAGGCATTTTGGAATATCAATCTGTTTTTTAATTTAAGCCCCTTGAGCCATTCCGAAACATTTTTCATCGAGTAATTTTAAAACTTTAGGCCATCGACACCTTTTTGAACTTCAATCCATCCTACCACTTTTAAACTTCATCTAATAACAATACTTTGAACGTAGTCCCCCTGAGCCCTAAAACAAGGGACAATGGGCCACTTCTGCATGGGGGCATTGAGACATTTAAAGATTGGGCTTCTATGAACTTTTTCAAAACTTAAAAGGAAGGCCATGATTTCAAAGACTTGGACTTAACTTTACGCAACTTTATGCAACAATGCAACTTATGCAACTTTACACAACTTTATGCAATCCTCTACACACAACTTTGTACGCTAACATGCAACTTTATGCAATCCTACTTAACTTTATGCAATATTACAACTTATGCAACATGCAACTTTTATGCAAATTTACGCAACTTTATGCAACATGCAACTTTTATGCAACAATGCAACTTATGCAACTATGAAACTATATGCAACTTATGCAACTATGCAACTATATGTAATTTATGCAACTATATGCAACTTATGAATGCGTCACCTATATCCTCCTAATGCCTCTAAGAAGGAACTATTATCCTCCTATGGCTCTAAGGTTCTTCTTAGAGGCCTTGAGAGCCAACTATGATGCATACAACCTCGTTAATGGTGCCCATATGGTGTCGTAATAGCCATTATTATTATTTAGATCATACCAATGTTGCCCATATTCCTAATTGAGGCCTTGATCTTGGTCATTAAGAACATAAGGTTCATTTAAACCCTAATTCCCTTTTCTCCTTCTCTTGATGATGGTACAAGCCTAAACCCATATGTGAAGTGAAAAATACTAATGGTCTCCAAATCCCCCCTCGAGGCCAAATATCCCTAAACATTATCTACATGATCATTCAATGGTTAATTCATAGACCTTGAGGCCAAACATCTCTAAATAATATCTACATGGTTATTTGAGGCCTAGTTCATGGGCCCTCCTTGAATTTGAGAACTTTCATTGTTATCTTAATGTTCTTGTTTTCTTCCCTAGACATGGTACAAGCCTTGGAGAGAACCAATCCCATTATGAAAAAGCTATTAATGGCACCAAAGATCCAACACAGAGGCTAAAGATTTTACATGTGTCTTGTGTTGTTTTTGACAACTTCATCATTAATCTTAATCCTAAGAAGATTTTAAATAGGACCTAAAAACCATATGTAAACGAACCAATGGTTCCAATGCAACTATATTGCAAACTTATGTAACTATATTGCACCATATATTCTCAAATATTGCGAGTGGTCAATGCAACTATATGCAACTATATTGCAACTTATGCAACTATATTGCAACAGCTTATAACTATGCAACATGGAACCTATGCAACTTCAACAACTTTATGCAACTTTACACAACTTTTAATGAATCCTTATGCAACTATGCAACTATATGCAACTTATGTTGCCTCTTGCAAACTATATGCAACTATATGACGTATAGGTGTGGAAATTTCAACTTTATGCAACTAAATGAAACTATATGCAACCATGTTGGTACGATATTGCAACTAATGCAACTATATTGCAACTTATGCAACTATATGCAACTATATGCACCTAAGAAGATTTAAATAGGACCCAAAAACCTTATGTTCTTTCCCCCACCTAATTATGGATAAGACCTAAGTTCCAAAATGTACCTTATGCAAACCTATGGAACTATATGCAACTTATGCAACTATATTGCAACTTATGCAACTATATTACAACAATTTTGTATGCAACTATACTAACCATGCAACTATGCAACATGCAACCTATGAAACTTATGCAACTATATTGGCACAATAACTTATATTCTTAATAACGAAAGTGTAGGTACCACAAAATATGTATCTATCGATCTATCTTCCTCAAGTGATGATCAATATATAGTAAGAGAAGTTGAAAGTGAGACGCGTTAAAATTATATCTACCGGTTCTAGATCAACTAGGTTGGAAAAGGTAAGGAAAATATTTTGTACCCGCATGCAATTTTATTGCCAACGAAGGGTCTTGTAATTATGATGTTGAGAGCATAGATGACATTGAGTTTCCCTTGAGGTATAAACATCTAGTGCAAACTATGGGCACCTAAGGATCTACCTAAAGTGGACACAGATTTCATCATCGGTGGTAGTATGTATCGCATTGCTCCTTCGTCCTTGAATGGATTGGGGTTATTTTCCATGGATGGCATAAACGTTGGCTATGGAACTTGTGAATTGAATTGATGGAGTATGTCTGACCATTATACAAATACAATCACCGGTTGATGTTGGTCCGATATACACAAAGTATGCAAAGATACGAAGTTTCCGCAAATTATAGCGGCTAACCACTAGATAACAATCAAAAATAAAGGGCAACTATGTATATTGATGCAAGGCCGTGCCACCGGAAACATTGTGGGCTTTATACCAGTACACGACAGTGGAAACAACTAAGAAACCTAATTTCATATTTGAGTAACGCCAAGGAAATTGTATAATTGTGCAACAAAAACAATAGTTCCGTGTGAAGACTTGTTGATCGATTACAACTTAAATCGATAGATGGAGAGGGTGACCATGGAAAAGCACCCACTTTGACTCAACAGTAAATGTTAAATACAGAAAATTATGACTACAACAACTAAATTTCATTATTTGTTTTTCTCAAGTACATCAGAATATTTCATTTCTTAATGTTATAGGTGAATTTCCCTAACTTTTATTGATTGATTTTATTGTATCAACATCTGTCTAGGGTGACCGTGGTAGAAAATCACCCGACATCTCTCTAGGGTGACCATGAAAAGGAACCCGCAGTGCCTCCTCACCAAAATAAGAAGGTGCCAAGTAACAACTTATGACTACAACAACTAAATTTCTGAAATTCTATTATTTGTTTTTGATATACTCCAATATTTCATTTTTTAAATGTTGGCTGTGTGAATTTCATAACTTTTTTTTGATTGATTTATTGTGTCAACTTCTCACTCTAGGTGTGTTGGAAGATTGATTGTTGTCATTGATGTCAACCCTAGTCAAGTGGGTTTTGACCCAAGATTGATAAGCAAAGTTGTATTTTGGACATGAAGACAATGGCCATGCATTATACACAACACCTAAGAATGGATAGTATACATCATATTGTTTCTGGTGGTATGTGGCACATCACTCTAGATTCTCATGGTTGAGGAGAAATACCTTTGAATATGACAAAGTGAATTGAAGAAGGAAGTACATGTAGGGGCCCTAAAGATAATTAAAGAAAAGAATTACAAAATAAGAAAGTGTCAGGTCAGCCCTAATGTTAAAAGGAAGTGACATAAATGGTATAAATAAACATCATTATACATTCATTTCATACAAGTCTAATTTGAGAGGAAATAAGAATAGAAGAAGGCTGGATTTCAAGGGAGGATGAAGTCTTTTGGTGATGTGTTCTAAGGTATGTTATTTTCAGGTCATCTTACCATTTTTAATATAACATTTTTCCTAGAACGATTTAGATGGTGAAATAGCTATGGTATTGAGAAGACATATCAATGTACCTCTAGTTAAAATTTCATCTCTTGATTCTCTATAATTATGGACATACACTCTGTGGAAGATAGGGTTTGTGACCAGTCCTTAAGCTAGTCAATAAACATGTGTTCCGGGTAAAAAAGTCATAACTTCTTCATCGAGAATCCAAATGAAGTGGGACAAATTTCATTGGAAATAGTACGGACTGTAGTTTATTGTGTGCAAGTTACGGAATCAGATGTTAATTATTGAGTGCAGGGAATTTTGTGCAAGTTCACTGTCCTGAATAGACCAGAATTGAATAAAGTCTACCATTATTTCTATAACCTCCTTTTGGGGAGGATTCAAGGAGTGAAAATTGGAGGAGTTTTAGAGAATACATTGAGTAATATTATCTATAGGATCAAGGTACTCCAAAAATTGAAGAATTT
The DNA here is from genome assembly GCA_010110895.2 of Picea sitchensis. Taxonomy (NCBI): domain Eukaryota; kingdom Viridiplantae; phylum Streptophyta; class Pinopsida; order Pinales; family Pinaceae; genus Picea; species Picea sitchensis. The sequence goes on along the minus strand of SNQJ01S0007453.1, from coordinate 107,344 downwards.
CATAAATTGAAGAAGTCTCAGGAAGCATTATCAGATTTTATGTGATGATTGGTTGATGGCGATGATTTAATGTAAATTTTTATTATCTCTCATATATTCTTGGGTGGAAGGAAGGGGCAAGGATGGAGAGTTCAAATCTCTCTTGATATTGGAGGATTGTATATTCCTCTTGGAGGTTTATCCCTCCCTTTACATTTGTAAGTTGTAGCTACCTTTGGAAGTCATTACTTCCCTTGAACAATAATTGTTGATTATTTCTCATATATTGTGCATGGTGTATTGTGGTGTATTTGTGTAACTCTTATACTACTGTTTATTTTTCATTGGATATAGTTGAATGGTTTAAGTATAAGATTGAAAAAGGTTTTAAATTGTACTTGATACTAATTCACCCCCCTCTCAGTATCAACAATTGGTATCGGAGCAGGTTGCCTTCAAAACAATTTAACCACTAGAAGGAAAATCCTGAGCAGAGATGGATGACCATGAGCACATTTCAAATGGGATTCAAAAATTTGATGGAAGAAATTATGCATATTGGAGTGATAGAGTGAAAACGTACCTAACATCTTTGGGAGTAGACATTTGGTACTCAGTTGTAAATGGCTATGTAATCCCAAATAATGCTCTAATCGATCCAAATGAGAAGAAGCTTATGAGTTGTAATTCAAAAGCCAAACATGTTATTCTAGCAGCATTGGCACCAACCATTTCTAGCAAAGTGATGGGATGCAACATTGCTAAAGAGGTATGGGACAAACTCAAGAATATCTATCAAGGTGATCCAAAAGTTAAGCAGGTCAAGCTTCAACGACATAGAGTAGAATTTGAAAATTTGAAGATGAATGAAAAGGAAGATATTGCAACCTATCTTCTTAGAGTTTATGAAGTTGTTAATGCTATCATATGATTAGGTGAAGAGATAGATGAATCATTGGTTGTACAAAAAGTGTTGAGATCACTTCTCTTGAAGTATGATGTTAAGGTCTCTGCCATTGAAGAAACTAGGGACTTGACCAAAATGACAATGGATGAATTACATGGGACTCTTATGGCATATGAAATGAGAACAGGTACAGAAAGTGACCATACAAACAATGAAGCAACCTTTAAAGCCATAAACAAGACAAAAGACAAGGATAACGACTTTGATGAAGAAATAGAAAATTTCGTAAGAAGGTTCTAGAAAGGAAGTGGAAGATACAAAGGTAAGTCTCCTCTCAAATGATTTAATTGTGGTAGAATAGGACATATTGTTGAAAACTATTATTATAAAAAGAGAAGTCTCAACAATAAAAAGAGCTTCCACTCCAAGGATGATGACATCTCCTCAGATGAGAGTGATGAAGAAGATAATGATGGAGGATAAGTCCTCTTCATAACCCAAGAAACCCAGGATGATGATCATAAGAATTCTAGAGAAGAAGAAATCATTTGTGAAGAAGATTCAGATGAAGAAACCAACCTTGATTACTTTTGGGGATACAAAGACAATGAAGAGAGTGAAGAAGAAGATGAGAATCTTGAAAAGTTGAAGCACATTGAAACTGAAAATAGCAACCTTAGAAACACAAGCATAATACTAAAAGGTGAATTGAGTAGTTGTGAAGAAGAGAATTACAAGCTTGAAAAGACCATTAATAGCTTGAAGGAACAATTAGAAGATTATGAGAAATTGAAAGAAAAAATGGATCACACAAAAGGGGAGCTACTATTGACAACAAAAAAGTTGGAGAAGTTCTAAAAAAACACTGAAAAATTAGATGAGTTCCTTAGCAGTGAAAGATCTTCAAACGACAAGACATGACTAGGATACAATGACTGTTTGAAGACAACAAAACAAGAGAAGGAAGTTGAAAATGATGAAACCAACACTCCAGAACAAGTTGAACAACAAGATAGAAAACTAGAATTCAAAAGGAATGAGACATCAAGAAGATCCTCTCCCATCAGGTATGAAAGCAATCATTTTGAAGGAAACTATAGAAGAATACATTGTGAACCCCAAATGGACCACACCACAAAGAGATCAATTTCATGGGGTATCAAATTTATTTCTTGGACATTGTTATACTTGTGGAAATTTTGGACACAAGAGGCAATCAATTGTAGAATCAATGAAAGAATAACTATATGACTACATGAATGGTGAAAATAGTAGATATGAAAATGTTCATTGACCTTTCAACAGAAATTATAAAACATTTGACCCATTAATGGATAAAAAAATATTGTATATTACAAAGTGAAATAATCTTGGTCTAGCCTTTAAAGATTGAAAAAAGATGAAGGAAGATAATCATATGCCAAATGTATGCATGCCAACTGCTTGGAAAAGGAAATAAATTCACTAGCCAAAATTATTGAATAGCATTGGTTGATAAATAATGAAAAGAAGAATATGAATGATTCATACAGGTGGGTGCTCATCTCATATGAACGAACATCAAAGAAAATTTGTCAGCTTAAAGAAAAAGGGTGAAATGTTGCATTTGGAGCGACTCATCTACCAAATACTTGTAAAAGGTGTAAGCTTGAGTGAAAATGCAAAAATGGGAAAAATCCTGTTAGTTTGAATATGAAGCATAAATCTCCTCAATGAAACCAAAGATATGAAAATGTTCGTAGACATTTCAACAGAAATTATAATCCATTTGACCCATTAATGGATCAAAATATTGTATGTTACAAGTGAAATAATCTTGGTCACAAAGCACAAGATTGCAGAAAGATGAAGGAAGATAATCATATGCCAAATGTATGCATACCAACTACAACATGGAAAAGGAAATAAATTCCACACAATGAAAATTATCGAATAGCATTAGTCGATAAAGAATGCAAAGAAGAATATGAATGATTCATACACAGTGGGTGCTCATCTCATATGACTGGAGATCAAAGAAAATTTGTCATCTTGAAGAAAAAGGGTGGAAATGTTGCATTTGGAGACGACTCATCTACCAAAATACTTGTAAAAGGAATTGTAAAGCTTGGAAGTGAAAATGTAAAAGTAGGAAAAATCCTATTGGTTGAATATATGAAGCATAATCTCCTCAATGTCAGCAAAATATGTGATCAAGGATACACTTTTACGTTTGACTCCCGAAAATGTAAAATCAAAGAAAATAACTCAGGAAGATTGGTTGCAACTGTAACAAGAAGACCGAACAACATATACATCCTAGAAATGAAGAAGAGAGAGAAGACAGAAGCCACACAAAAGGATTCAAAGGAAGAAAAAGTCCCAAAGACCAGAAATAAGGATGAAGTATTATTGAGTGCCACATGTTTAGGGGGAGAAACCCCAAAGAAGAAGGTTACCTTTTTCCATTAAACTCAGGGGAAGAATCCATACCCTTTGCCATTGATATCAAAGGGGGAGAGAAATTGGGATCATGATGATAGGGGGAGCATGAGTGTTTCCATCAATGACAAAGGGGGAGATTTTTGGAAGATTGGTTGTTGTCATTGACGTCAACCCTAGTCATGGGTTTTGGACCGCAAGATTAATGAAGGTATTTGGACATGAAGGAAAATGCACATGCAGATACAACACCCATGGATGGATAGTATACATCATTTTTTTCTAGTGGTATGTATCACGTCACGTGGATCCTCATGGTTGAGGAGAAATGAATTTTTGAAGATGACAAAGTGAATTGAAGAAGGAAGTACATGTAGGCCCTGAAGATAATTAAAGAAAAGAATTACAAAATAAGAAAGTGTCAAGTCAGTCCTAATTTTAAAAGGAAGTGAAATAAATGGTATAAATAAACATCATTATACATTCATTTGATACAAGTCGAATTTCAGAGGAAATAAGAAGGAAAGAAGGCCAGATTTCAAGGGAGGACGAAGTCTTTTGGTGATGTGTTCTAAGGTATGTTATTTTCAGGTCATCTTACCATTTTTGCTATAACATTTTTTATAAAACGATTCATATGGTGAAATGGATATGGTATTGAGAAGACATATCAAGGTACCTGTGGTAAATTTTTTATCTCTTGATTCGCTATAATTATGGAGATACACTATGTGGAAGATAGGGTTTGTGACCAGTCCTGAAGCTAGTCAATAAACAAGTGTTCCGGGTAAAATAGTCATAACTTATTCATAGAGAATCCAAATGAAGTGGGAAAAATTTCATTGGAAAGAGTACGGAATTTATTTTCTTGTGTACGAGTTTCATATTTGGATGTTAGTTATTGAGCGTAGAGCATTATGTGCAAGTTCCCTCTCCTGAATAGACCAGAATTGAATAAAGTCTACCATTCTTTCTATAACCTCCTTTTGGGGAGGATTCAAGGAGTGAAAATTGGAAGAGTTTAAGAGAATACATTGAGTAATATTATCTACAGGATCAAAGTACTCCAAAAATTGAATAATTGTAGAAATTGAAGAAGTCTCAGGAAGCATTATCAGGTTCTATGTGATGATTGGTTGGTGGTGATGATTTAATGTAAAGTTTGATTATCTCTCATATATTCTTGGTGGAAGGAAGGGGAAAGTATGGAGAGTTAAAATCTCTCTTGATATTGGAGGATTTTATCTTCCTCTTGGAGGTTTATCCCTCCCTTTACATTTGGAAGATGTGGCTACCTTTGGAAGTCATTACTTCCCTTGAACAATAACTATTGATTATTTCTCATATATTGTGCATGGTGTATTGTGGTGTATTGGTGTAACTCTTATACTATTGTTCATTTATAATTTTATATAGTTGAATGGTTTAAGTATAATATTGAAAAAGGTTTTAAATTGTACTTGATACTGATTCACCCCCCTCTCAGTATCAACCTATAGGTGTCTGACCCTATAGGATTTTGGTGCTTAGTTGTTTTGAAATGATGGCTCCCTAATTAAAAATACTCCCAGAGATTTCCATGGTATATTTTGAGTGAATCCATTCTTCTAAAACCTTAGAAAAATCATTTTCCCCATACAATCGACAAATCAAATCCATTAAGTACATATAAGGCTTACCATACTATACCAACCATTTCTCCTGTTTGTGAACTTCTTGTCTTCTTTCCACCATGAGGCCATTAACCTGCTAGTGTCATGGAACTCATAAAATTTGACCACAAACTATGTATTTACTCTCTCCTCTGGGTCTATCAGTTTGTAGTATTTTTGTACCTCTACTAGAATAAAAACACCAACACACTCACCCTCGTCATGACTGACTATGCATTTCATTGCGTTTTTGTGGTCAATTATCCACCCTAGGGTTTTGATTCAGGAAACAACTGGGGTTAAATAGGATAACAGATGTATATGTGATCGCCTGATATTTTGGAAAACCTGGTCATCCAATATCCTGATGTTTGGGTCGTTGTGAGGTGTAAACTTTGGGTAATCTTCTCGATTGATTTTGTTGAAAATATATCCCCAATGTTGGAGCATTACCTTATATCTAGTGCTCGCCTTTGTGTTGTAGAACGTCGATGTTTGGGTAAACTTATTTTTGGTGGAAGTATCGATAATTGATTCTATCTTTGAGACAAAATAAAGATTCCTTGTAGCGCCTGGTGTAGACCCTTTTCCAACTTCTGCTTCTTTCATTTTGGGAGTTCTTGGTGACGGTCTAGTCATTGAATTTATTGGAGGCATTTTTCTACATAAAATAAAATATTATAGTGAGTGGCCAACCAACCTTGACAAGTGTTATTTTCACAATCATAAGTGTAGAACTGGTAAAGACAATGCTTACCTCTTCCTTGCAAGAGATTAACCTACTCTTACTGGTAATCAAAGTCAGAGAGTGGGATGTAACCTCCTTGATGATTTTTTTAATCGCTTCTTCGTTTTCTTCGGGGGATGTGATTTGTGAACATAATACCATGCTTGGGAATAAATATTACAAATTTAAACAGAAAGCATACCTACCTTCTCGTGTCAGAATGCATACCTAGATGGAAATCATGTGTGTGTGTGTGTGTGCACATTCAATTGGGTCTAGATCGATCGTTTGGGAGGAGAAATTCTATCCTCCCCACCTAGACTTAAATTCATGCACATGGATACCCACACATTCAATTATGTCTAGCTCAGTGATTTGGGAGGATAAATTTTATTCCCCCACCCGGGCTCAAATCTCGCTTGTGAAACATTGCATTATTTGTGAGCCAATTATTGTTGAAGATTTAAACCATGAGAAATATATATTCTCTCTTAAGAGTAGTAAGGTGATATATATATATATATATATATATATATATATATTCATTTTCCTAACAAGTTCAAAAAAATCATCTTTAAATTTTAGCAAAGGCGCGAAATGATTTGGAACACATCTGGAGGGCTGTTAAATATGGAAGAATAGTTTAAATTGGCTAGAAATAGTTCTAAAATAATGACGATGGAAAGAAATCAAATATCAAGGGTTACGATTTTGATCGGGGCAGATCAATGGTTGGTGTGCATTGTGGGCCTGGAAAGTGCACGGAGGTTAATTCCATAAAGTGGTTCTGAAATGGAAACCATGGGTTTTGAAGGTAAAGACATGTCACCATGGGGACGATTGTGGAGTAGAAAGTGGTATACATTGAAACCGCCGATCCGTCACTCTGAAAAGTTGAATATTATAAAGTTGATGTGAATTTTTTTTTTGTTTATATTTTTCAAAGAGAGAACTAATATTAGAGTTGTTGCAATTGACACCTTCGACCAACTTTAGAATTATCAGCGCCATTACCAAGTATTTTTTCTTGCTTCCATGGATCCCATCCTGCTCGAAGTATCTTAACAAAGCCCATAAAATAATGAAGAAGCCTTAATCGACGGAGATAATGATGTTTGTGAACTTGAATTCAATGTTTCCCCTATTTCTCAATTAAGAAGTAATTTAGCTGATGTTAGAGAGAAAGGTTTGTCATTTTTGGAGTCTGGCGAATCTTCTCTCATTATGTATGCAACCCAATTGTATTTTTAGTTTCTCAAATTTATAGGATGGTGTGCAGAGAAATACTCAGAGTCAGAAAGAGTTGTAATTGATAAAAAGGCGTCTAAATTCTTATGTAAAAATTATGTTGTGTTAGTCAAGGAGTCATTAAAAATTCAAGTCTTTCTCTCAGAAATCTAAACCTTTTGATGAGGAAGAAATGATTAGATTCTATAGGGAGTGTCAACTAGAGATTAAAACTCTATTTTTAATAATGATTATCAAGCTTGATCGGATCCCACAAAGTTTGTCTTTTCCCTTAAACATTGATATCATGGTCAGTGAGGTTCAATGTGTCTCCTCTTTGTTAAGTAAGGTTTTAGGTCATGTTAGGTTTCCTGCTCAAATTCTTCCAGTCAAAGTTAGGTCAATTTGTCTGCATTAATTTTGATGAGTTCCTAGCTTACACCATCCACAAACATCTAATGAACTTCCACTGTCTTAGACACTTCAGATACTGTACATATTTGCTGAATATTTTTCTCACCAACTGTTGTTGGGAAATAATACCCTATGGACTAGCAAACTAGGGTCTAATTTGCATGCAGATTTTGACCTTAAAGAAATGGCCTTTTAACCTACCACCCAAAAACTTGAACCCCTCTTTCAAGACACATGCATGGAAACGAACTACTAACCTTTTTTTACTGATGTTTGGTGTAGATCCACCATTGCGCTTTTCCCGCTTCCTTGCGCTGCTTCTTCCAAAGTTTACCTGCAATCAAGACAAAAACACTACCCATGCATGCTATTTTCCTACTTGAGGGTTAGAAATTAAGCATAAATCACAAAAATCATAAATAACTCATGCATTGGGATGGGAAAAGTATTCTTTTTATTATTTTCAAAATGAATCAACTTACAATAGAAGTCGAGACCGGCCACCGCTCCTTGATCCTGATCTTGGGTGATCTGAAAATATAAGTCTTACTTTTTATGCTATGCAAGCACCCGCTACTTCATAAAAATAAAATTTATAGGACCTTGCTTCATGTGTATAAATATGCAAGATAAAATTATGTGTTAAGTTCATGCATCTTCTTGTAAATGTTTGTGTGAGGAATTGTTCTTTTAGATGGTTAAATATGTACTTTAAACAAATACATAGCAACACAACTTGCAGCAAATAAACCATCAAACTCACAACAAGAACAAGCTGATAAAGGAGTTCACCCCCCTCCGGGCTACATCTCCTTGAGCCTCCATCAATGGACTTGGCTCTCTGGGATTAATTTTTCAAAAGTTATTTTACAATATGTTTCTCAACTCCAATGGAAAAAAAGACTGTACCATTGAGATCATAACACATAAAAATCCCAAAAATGACTAATAGAACTCTGAAAATGGATCATGGCTCATCTGGGCATGACCTCTTCTACATGTGGCCATAAGCTTCCTTGAGCTTATCTTTGGAAATAACACCTGTAAAAGTCCTCAAAATCCTATGAAACTTATTCCAATGTGTTCAGATCATAACAATTATCCAAAAATGATTATTCAATCACAGAAAATAGACATAGGCTCACCAAAACATGTCCTCAATCAATGATGGCTTCAAGCTCCCTGGAGCTTGTTGAAACTTCAATAGTGAAAAAATTGTAGAATAAGTCTTCAAATGGCCTTGATATTAGTGCCAATGGATTCAGGACGTCCAAAAACCCCTAGTTGGGCTTTTACGGCACCTCAATTGGCCAAAAAATGAGGAAGATAGGCCTCCTGCGATTTTCCTCCTTCAAGCTTGCTGAAACTAGTTCGCCAAAACGCACCTCCTGTGTGCTTGAACCAAGAACACGCTCCAAAACGCGTGTTTAAACCTAGAACCGAGTAGTTTCGAAAAATGGTGCAAACCGTCGAACCGTTAGGGCGCGCCCAGCCCCTAACCGCCAAAACCACGGGCACATGGGTAAGCACCCGAAACCGTGGGCTAACCATTTCTTTTAAAACCCCGTGCGCATAGAGACAAGGTCACATGGGTTGACACGTATGACCGGGGGCTATAGCTCTGTTTGTAATACGCACGTAGAAGGGGGGTCATATGGTTATATGCATGTGAATGGGGGCTCCATTTGAATCATACTCCCGCGCGCACACCATAACATGGTCATATGTAATATAGCAAAACCATGGGCCGGGGCTAAGCCCCGACCCGACCCCCCGCCATATCAACATTAAAGTAAACTTAAATAAGTTTTGAATCATATAATTAACAAGAAACAATGCATGGCATAGTGGTCGTGCGAACTTGTTAAAGCTCAACCGGTGGGGGAGGTCCGGGGTTCGAATCCCCCGGACTCCATAAAATTTTGACATAAAAAACCATATAGACCAATAAAGGGGTGCCACGTGGCACCCAATCATTTGACCAAACAACTACCACGTGTCAACAATTGATTCGCTCAAACCTTCCAATCAGAAACTGCCACGTCATTACCTACCACGTCAGCGTACGGTCACGCCATGTCAGCATCTGTACGGACTGTACGGACTGCCCAATCAACGTCCTTTTTTTTTACCTGTTTGATGATTCAGACAGATCTCAATATCTCTCTCTCTCTCTCAACGTCCGTTTGAGACGAAACAAGTTGCATTGGATTCGTGATGAAGAGGGATATGCTCACGTTCGTTTTGAGGCAATTCCAAGAACGTTGATTTTTGAGCTAAAATTTGACCCCTGGTCCAGATTTTGATCACTGGGCTCCTCCTCTTCTTTGTCCTCCAACTACTTTGTGTTAATTCTCCTTAGGCTTGAGGAAAGGCTAAAGGGTTGGGACAAATGGACTTGGCAATTGGGCAGAGTTTCTTTGTTATATTTTTCCTCTTCCAAATAGTACCCCTACCCCTTCTTTTATAGGCTAGAAGGAGCTAGGGCTTTGGACGAACTCTCGGCCATGCATGGCCGGGAGTTTCAGTTAACTGACCCATAGCTTTTTGTTCCATCAGAAACTTTCCTATTTTTGTGTTTTTTTAGGTACACACAGGCTGTAGTAGTCCTGCCAGCGTGGACACACGTGCAGTAGTGGGTTAGGGTGCATGGGCCTTGACCCAAGAAGATTTTCAAAGAGGTTGTTCAACAGATGTTTTGGCAATGAAGGGATA
>SNQJ01S0007453.1:82407-94434 GCA_010110895.2 Picea sitchensis | reverse complement strand
TGACCCTCTTTTACCTTGTGATGTTGGCAGGATGTATGTTCAGTGGAGGGAGAGGGAGCACGAGGCCACCAATGAGTTAGTGGCTGTAAATCCGAACGTTGTGGCCGTGCTGACACAGTGTGGTTTGGTAAAATTATTTTTATGTCCGTTTATGTGTGTACAACCAAGGCTACTGAATGCCTTGGTTGACTAATGGCACCCAGATGCAGAGGCATTCATGCTAGAGGGGCAATCCTTGGTGCCCACCACCGAGGACATTTACTTTTTGACTGGCCTCTCGAGGAGAGGGGAACTAGTCAACTTTCAGACATTTCCTGCGGGGCTGAGCAAAGTCTCAAAGCTTATAGATGAGTACTGTGTGGCTGGTATTGATCATAGGACTTCCTCGGTACCCGTTAGTAGGATTACCAGCCTCACCCTATAGACTATTCTATCGCTTATTGGGCGGATTACCGGCTTAGTGGTCGTGCATCAGGCTTCGTGCGCACAGATGAACTGTGCGATCCAGTGCATGAATGCACACATTTTTTATTAGAGTACCACATTGTTAGAGTGCATGAAGATTTAGCTAACAACATGCTGACAGCGAGCACACAGGAACTTCGGGTTTGGGACCATCCTGTGTTCGTTCTTCTTTGAGAGAGTTCCGTGTTTTAGTCCTCGGCTGACAGTACGAGGACATCTAGCCACTTTCCCCGCAGTATGCAGATGGGTAGCGTTACTATCGTGACAGGGTGGTGGAAGGACCGTAGAGGCCTTTGACGATGACTTTTTTGCTTTGTTGTCATGGCAGATCCCAACTATTGAGGACTACCCATATGCGGGGATTGATTTTTCCAGAGATCCAGCGATACCAGTGCCTCCTAGTGAGGAGCGAGGGCAGATGGGTAAGTCGCCACCTATACATTTTTTTTTTGTTTGCATATGTAATTTTTATGTCTTTTTTATATATATATATCATGTTTTTGTATACCAGAGTTTTTGATGGGTGAACATTTATTGCATGCAGATGTCGGACCCATGCAACTTGCCGACTATGCACGGAAGAGGCGTCGCAAACGGCCAGAAGCCGCAGCTGCCGCCGCTGGAGGAGCAACAGTAACCGAGAACCTCCCAGCAGGAGAGGCCGAGAGAGTCCTGAGGCGGATTCAGCAGAACTTTACTGCGCTCACTCGCACAGTTCCCATGGCAGAGATAGAGGACTTGCCGCCCTCCATGCAGACTCATGTTGTGGGGGCACCTCGGACATGGGTCCGATTGTTTAGGCGTTTAGCCCAGGATGTACATGATTATAACAGGGCCCATAGGCCCTGAGCAGACTTTAGACTCTTATGTGCCACGAGCACTGATATGTATATATTGTTTGAGAGCATAAGCCCAGTGACTCGTTATTGTTCCCATTTTGAGGCATTTGCACCCATCTATGTATTCTGAGGGTTTTACGATGTTTATATATGATTTTTTATCTATTTTTGTGTCTTATGGATTATGTGTACAAAAATGTATTTACATGTTTATGTTCATGATCAGTTTATATGTGAGCAAGATGCCAATCTAAAATTTGATTAGCTAGAGTATCCGTGATTTGATTTAGACTCCTAGGAACATGAAAATATGTAATATAATCAAAGTTGTGTTCCAAGAGAAGTACCCTAAGGAATCGTCAATGTAACGTTGGGTCATGAACCCTGTATATTCTGTTTAGTTGCGACACAACCAGTTGAGCATCTAGATAGACCCGGAGATGAGAGATACCCAATGATACAGCGTCACGAAGCAACCCAATAACTACACTATACTCAGCAACATTATTTGTGGTGTTACCTAAGCATATTCCTCCGGAAGATAACAACTGGCCCTGTGGTGTAAAGATCACCCAAGCTGCAGAGGCAAGCCTCCGCATGTGTCGACTAGCACCATCCTCATACCCAATGAAGATTTTAGACTCACTTGACATCTGCCATATTGACGAAAGATAACATCAATGAGACGTCCATAACACGTTTTTCAAAAGAAATGTAAAAAAGTAATAGTACAAAGACTATACATATGTTACAAAAAGTTACCCACAATGACCGTTCTATGAGTAATACTTCTTGAGGTAGAGCCCGTTTCTAGGCTCCGCCAAAGCATTCCCTTCAAAATCGACCAAACGATAAGTTCCCTTCTTTAACACCTCTTTAATAATGAAGGGTCCGAACCACATGGGTTTAAACGTCCCTGCCCCCAGGGGGTCCTTATCTTAGTCATAGACTAGGACAAGGTCGCCTTCAGAAAAAATCTGAGGATGAACGGACCTATCATATTGAAACTTGACCTTATGTTTATGAGCCTCATTGGCCAGGGCTACATCGCGACGCTGTTCATCAAGCTGCTCAAGGTGTACTAACCGTTCTTCAAGCGGAGAAGTGTCTGGCAATAACTGTACTGCCAATTTCAGAGATGGGATTTGACATTCGATGGGCAAGACTGCCTCCAACCCGTAAACGAGTTGGAAAGGTGAGAAACCGGCTGCAGTATTAACTGATGTTCGGTAAGCCCATAATACCGAGTACAACATCAAATGCTAATTTGACTTGGCTGAGTTGATAGTTCGTTGTAGAATCGTCTTAAGTGTTTTGTTCACAGCTTCCACCTGCCCATTGGCTTGGGCGTAGTAAGGGGATGAATGTTCCGGCCGTAACCCAAGCTTTGACGTTAACTCGGTTATCATTTGATTCTGAAAGTGACTTCCATGGTCAGTGACAATCTCTCTCGGGATGCCAAACCTTGCTATAATTTGGTTGAATAAGAAGAGAGTTGCAGTCTCTTCGTCATCTTTAAACATTGGCATAGCTTCAACCCACTTAGTGAAGTAGTCGAAAGCTACGATGATATAGCGGTGCCCCCTTGCAGACGGGGGGTTGCATGTAGTGTAATCAATCCCACACTTAGTGAAGGGACCAACTGTGATGACAGGAAACATAGGAGCTGGATGTGCCCTCATATTCCGTGAGAAGATTTGGCGCGGATGGCACTTCTTGACCGACTCGATACAATCTTTGATAAGTGTGGGCCAGAAGTAACCTGCTTGTAAAATATTTTGGGTTGTTGCCAACCCAGATAAGTGACCGCCACAAGATCCTGTATGACAATCGTTGAGCACTATGACGGCCTCCTCATGAGTGAGACATCGACGCAAGATGCAGTCTACACCTCTCCGATACAACATATCATTGAGTATGAGATAATTCTTAGCTTGATGGCATATCCGTCGACGCTCATCACGAGAAGCAGAGGTGGGGCACTTCAAACTCTGGAGATAGATCATTATATCTCCGTACCATGGGTCTGACGATTCAATCAAAAACATATCCCCCCGGATAGGCGATTCCTCAGGCACAACATCACCTGACTCAACCAGAAGTTCTGAAATAAGTTCTGCGAAAACCAGTGACTTCTTGGACTTTGCTGAAATGAAGTCTAAGTCAAATTCTTGGAGGATGACCATCCATCTACTGATTTTTCCACCGATAACTCGTCGTGTCAACATGTACTGGAATGGATTCACGACAACAACGACGGTGGTCTTGCAAAACAGAACATAGTGACAGAACCGTTGGACAGCATGAACTGTTGCCAACGCAAGTTTTTCTAGATGGGAATAATTAAGTTCCGGTCCTATGAGGCCTCGGCTTAGGTAATAGATCACGTATTCTGAAAATGAATCATCTTCCTGAACTAAAACCATGCCTATAGTTAACTCTGCGACAACCAGATATAATAGGAAATCCTTGTTATAATTAGGTGGTCGTAGAAGAGGCGTGGTTGTGAGGGCGTGTTTTAATGCGTCGAAAGAGCATTGAGCGGGTTCGTCCCAGAAAAAGGGAACATCTTTCTTTAGTAAACGCATAAAGCCCTTGGGGATTTTGGCATAGTTGGCGATGAAGCGTTGTAAGAAGTTTGCCTTGCCTTGAAGACTTTGAAGTTGTAAAATTGTGCGTGGGGGGGGGAACTGGACTATTGCCTCCACCTTAAGAGGATCCACCATGATCCCTGTTATTGATATAATGAAACCTAACAAACGTCCTGATGTGACGCAAAAGCTGCACTTGTTGGGATTCAAGCGAATCCTGAAGTAGCGACAGCGTTCGAATATTAGTCTGAGGTGCATAGGATGATCCTTTCGCTTGCGAGAGTGTGATGCTAAATCATCTAGATAGGCCTCGACTATATGTTTGAGGTCGTGAAACGCAAAAGACATGGCCCGCTGGAAAGTGTCTCCAGCATTCTTGAGGCCAAAAGGCACTTTACGAGAGGAGAATGTACCCCACGAACAAATGAATGCCATTTTGTGTTGGTCCTCAGGTTTGATTTGGATTTGATTATAGCCTGAAAAACCATCCATGAACGAAAAGGCTTCACAACCAACACATTCATCAATGATCTGGTCGATGAATGGGGTTGGATAATTATCTTTTGGACATGCCTTGTTCAAATCACGGAAATCGGTACATACACGAATCATGCCTTGTTTTTTATCGACCATCACGGGGTTTGACACTCATTGAGTCAAATGAATAGGGTAAATGAACCCTTCCTTGAGCAATTTCTCAACCTCACTCTTGATGGCTGCGACTTTCTTAGGATTAACTGGACGAAGTTTTTGTCGAAAAGGCTTGGCATCAAGATACATTGTGATTTCAGGTTCCACTATTTTTGGATCAATACCCGACATTTCCTCATAAGACCAAGCAAAAACGTCGCAGAATTCTTTGAAAAGATCCGTGTAAATCCGAATCTCTTTGGGGGATCAATCCGCCCCGACGAAGACATTCTCCACGACGCCAGGGTTGCGGGAGATGTTGATAGGTATGGTTTCAGAGATAATCGCCATATTCCCCTCGGCATAGATTTCTTGTGTAGTTAAGAGGTTAATAAGACATGGCTGATCTCCCGTCATGGTGATAGTGAATTCTCTTGCTTCGATTTGGTGTAATTCTGGGAGGAAATATGATATGTGATGAAGATCGTCCCAAGGTTTTTCCGGACTAGTCATTGCTTCAATTACTGCTTCGTTAGAAGGCAAGACTAATTCTAACGAATCGGTGGTAGCCAGAGAACCCTGAGCCCAAATAGGCTCTGGAAGTGGATCCAACTCTTGTGCGGGAGTCAGATTAGGGTTAGCTGAAGCTTGCTGGACTAAAGAGTACACTACTTCAGCCTCCGACAAGGGCATGGACATGCCGGAGTGCCCTGTCTCATTCATCATGGTTGATGGGGAAGGAAGAATCCACATGTTAGCGATAATTCTTGTCACGAGCTCTAGATAATTCGGGTCTGCAAGTTGCACGAAATGCTCAAGCGCAGCACAGGAGAATTCCTATTTTTCCAAATAGCAAGTCAAGCGAGCAGGAAAAATGTCGTCGGCAGCGTCCAAGGTCTATTTCGCGAAGCAGATCATCGGTCGATGGGTAATTGTAGTCAGCTGATTCACGCCAAGTATAGCGCAAAAGTTTTAAAGAGGTGAACGATGTCAGCCATCGAATCGGCAGAAGAACAGATCTGGACTGTTGGTTCGGGATCGGATGTGTGTCACGAGATTACCCACATCGGGGACTCGGGCATCAGAGGTTGGAAGAAGAAGTCATTCGACTTCATGAGCAGCGAAGTGGCAATAATATTGAAGCCGTCCATTTGAGAAGGACAGGTGTCGGAGATCGAGAGATCTCGCGAACTCGGGAGTTCGCAGGTTGAGAGCCCAAGTGTTGGGTACTCCAAGTCGCGAAGGCGCGAGGAGCGAGAAGAGGACAGCCGTTGGATCCGGATTGTAGGAGGACCGTTGGATCCACATGTGGGATCGTACATCGGATTCTCGTAAGAAAATACCTGAGGAATTGTCCGCGAGGATCGCGAGGTTGCGAGGTTGCAAGATTCTGACCGTTGGAGGACAGGTGGCCATAACAAAATGACAAAGTGGAATACAGGTGGCATAAGCCCTTGGGATATCGCTGCGAGAAGTCCCGAGGTACTGGCAGTAGGATTCGTGAGTTGCGAAGCGCCGAGGTTCGTGTGAACGTGTGGCAGAGCATAAGGTGGGACCGAGTGGTCGACGGGTGGACATGTGTTGGCTGGAGATAAAGTCAGCATTCCGTTGAATTATCGCATCTTGGGGACTCGTGAAATAGGAGGGTGAAAACTCGACGGTTCATCCGGCGAGGTTGCAAGGTTGCGAGGTTGCGAGGACCTAGGCCCACAGTATTGCCGAGTGATCTCAGCCATCCATCAAAGAGGGACACATGGTGCGTGATTAGGCTCCTCTCCTCCTCTCCCCTTGCAACTTTGAAAATCGAGGACCAGCCTCATCTTAGCCGCGAGACATGAGGTGTCGAAAACGCCTTTGAAGATAGGCACAAGGTCACAGCCCGTGGTCACTTGAGGAAAGGAAGGAGCTGCAGAAAGAAGGCCGAAGGCACCGAGTTCAGTTGCAGAGAGGATCATCGCGGTCTCCAAGCGTTATCGGATCCGATCTCCATACTGTTTCTCGTCTGAAGTAAATGACAACAAGAGCGGGTGGTTGAAACCTCATTTCATTCATTAAGTGAGGGGATGGAGGGTCTGGAAAACCATCTGCCTGAGGAATTCCTGTGTATCGATTTCCTAAAAAACACCATGCCGAATTCCTCGACTAGTCGAAGGAAGTCTGAACATGCTAGCTCGACACTTAATGGCTCAGCTACTCCCCTTGCTGGAGCCACGCACAGATTAAGATGGCATCTGTCATAGGCGCATGATCGTCCAGTCTGCTTGCGCAGACTATCAGAAGACATGCAGACGCAATGTTATTAATGCAGTATCTTGTTTTCACTGTTGTGTTTTGTTTTGAGTATATGTAGGCATTTTCTCCATTTTTGTATGGATCGATGGTAGAGTGAAGCTCCCGACTGTAAATTTTTAACAACCATTCTAGTTCTCTGGGTTGTGCATCTGTGTTTGAGATTTCTGGTTGTATGAAAAATAGTTTTCCTTTTCCATCTATGTTTTCGTCTAATACTAGAGGGTTCATGATCGAATGCTTCGCATGAATTACCACAGTTATGTTATGATAAATGATTTGTTGTTGCATTACTGTCTTTTCTGGTTTCTTGCATTTGGGTGTAAGAAGATCTTGCCTTCAGATGCTTTCTCTCACAGTCTGTTAGAAACCTGTTGTTTATAACAATCCCCTGCACTCTTCTCATACAAGTCTTCCCCCTACTCACCCTTATTACAACTCATTGTTTGAATTTTATCAAGACCTCACTCGTCCATGCATACCTGGCCTAGTTTCAGATTTGAGATGATATTGTTCCGAGTTTACTTCCATTTGATCACCCCTTTATAAACAAATAGTGACATTAAACGGATGGGTGTCGGGCTCTGCTCCTGCAAGCAATCCAGGAGTGACTTTTGACGCTAAGACCACGGATCCGCAAAGTAAGTCGTGCGGAACGACGAAACGTGAAAAATCTCAGCCTTGTGGTGATTCGATATAAACTTGACATTGTTATGAGGAGGTGGGTAATCAAAGGTACCCATCAAAGATGGGCACAAACCAACTCCTACGTTAACGACACTGGGCTGAGGATTATCAATCATGGGAACCGTGGATGCCCCCAAAGCTGGGTCAGGCCTAGAGAAGGACAATTGATCAATGGTCACTATCTGACCCTCGTGTGGAAACAACAAGACTCGAAAAACTGTAGCAACCACAGCTTGCATAGAATAATTCCAACTCGGACCTAACAAGAGGTTATAGTCGAGGGGAGCATCGACTACCTCTACTTCAATGCACACGGTCTTCCCTCCTAACTGCACAGGGAAAGAAGGAACGATGCCATGCGGTCGGAAAGAACGACTGTCGAACGCAGTGAGGAGAGTAGGTGATGGAGACAAAGCGGGTTGACCAATGGCTTTCCAACATGATAACGAAATAACGCAAGTTGAGGCACCCTCATCGAACACCCTGCAGAATATATTCCGTGTAAAAGTTTTTGTGGGATGAGCCACTACTGTCTGAAACGCGACGTGGTAAGGCATACGAGGTTTCAAGTCGGTCGTATCTAACATGATGGTACCTGGGTTACAAGTCTTGGTAGAGCCTAAAGCAGTCAACAAGGCTTTCCTCTGAGCAGGGAAACTTTGGAGGACCTCCAAAGCGGACATTGCAAAAGGGGTTTGTGATAAATCTTCCACCACAGAGTAATTCTGGGCGGCCCTTGCGTTTGGGTTGTGAGAAGATTTCTTAAATGCACCCTTCGGAATGCGTGTCATTGTTTCACCCAACGTCTTATTGATCTGTAGAGGAAGAGATGGGATCTCAGCTTCTTTACCCTTCTCAAAGGCGCTTGGTTTACTATAGTCGCGTTCTCTAGTCGTTATTAAGGAATCACCCCTAACCATATATACGTTTGCGGTAGAGGAATTGTTCGGAGGAGGGAAGGTTTCCTGGCTGCCCCCTTCTACACTTGTAGAGGCTTGAGTTAAATTATGCCCATGCTGAAAGGGATTAGTCAACACGTCTTGTTGTTGTTGTGTGACAAACTTTTGGGCCTCTGCAAGTCGAGGACATAGATGGGTCGGGTGGTCTTCCGCACACAAGTTGCACGGATACCTCGCCTTCCATTTTTCCGTGGTGCCCTCGCCAGCATTATCATTGGGTTTTTTCTCCCCCTTGCCCTTCTTTCTTTGTTTTTTCTTCCCTTCAGGCTGTTGGGTGGCCTTTGGGTTAGTCGTATGCACGGAGTGTACCTCTGACGTTTGGGTAGGAGGAGCAGCCAAAGCAGTAGTCTGGCTGGCCGCTGAGTGTTGTATAGATAACTGTTGCAATTGTTTTGTCAATTGCTCAACAGGCTTGGTTTGTGCTGAACCAACGATACCATCGGCATGTGGTTCGGCTCTCTGTCTAGTTTTATCCAGTATCGATCGTGGTGCATTCGATAAGATGTTGTATAATAAACTAGATTGAGAATAGATGAGCTCAAACTGTTGAGCCCTCATGATGGCATCTTCTTCAGAGAAAACTCCTGAAGTCGCGGCGTCTTTGGATAATTGAGGGACTAAAGACTTAAGGAACCACTCAAGCAGGAATGCTGGTGGAACTGGTACTTTGATGAGACTCTTTCGGCGTCTCCACTCTCGGATAAGATACGAGATATTGTCCACTGTCGTCTGTTCGAAATTGGCAAGAAGATCTGTGCCCGCATCGTATCTCATAGGTAACTGGAAATGGTTAAGGAAGGCCATAGCCAGTTCGCCAAAAGAAGAATATTACGAGCGATCAAGCTCGATGTACCATTTCGTGGCACTCCCGATAAGAGTGTGTTGAAACAATCGCAACTGGACGGAGTCATCTTTCAATGAATTAGATGAACACCAAAGATGGAAAGTAGTCACGTGATCACCTGGATCTTCGTTAGGCTTGGCCTTGAACTTTGGAATGTCCAAAGGCAACTTCATTGGCATAGGAGGCCAACGTGGATCGTCACAAATAGGATCATTTAACAACCTTGTCAAATATGGAAAGTGTAACGTCGCCAAGAATGATAGTTTGGGTTGTTGCTGATAGCCTGGGAAAAAGGGTCCTAGAGTTTGACTGGCACCAGGTTGCCAGGAAAAGTTTAGCTACTAGCTCGGATTCTGGTAGAAACCATGGCCCTGACCAGCATAAGTATTTTTCATCTGTGGAGACATCATTGGTTGATTCCCCATAAAGGACATAGGATGTTGGGCATTCATCGTGTTTGACGGACTTTGGGAAGGATTACCCCATGCCGGTCCCGATGGGAGAGGTATAGAAGTCTGTCCAGGGTTCCATTGACTGTGGAAAGAATTACCCCAGAACGACATTCCAGAGGAAGGAACGGATCCTTGTCCTGAGTTCCAAGGTCCTGCTATATGTGCCCCCGGCGCAGGAATAGTACCCTGCACCGTAGTAGAATGTCCAAAGATGGGGGTGCCCCCAGATGGGAAAGAAATGGATGCAAAAGTGTTATTACCAAACGTCCTGTTCCAAACAAACGGTGATGAACCTACCGACAGTTTTTGCGCAGGTGTTCCTTGACTCCTAGCTCCAAATGAGCTCGTGTGTGCAGGCTGCTCGGCGGACTGCGGATGCAGACCACCAAGCGAAGGGGACGAAGCAAAGATATGACCTCCAGTGTAAGGAAAAGCATTAAAAGGGACAGGAATGCCCCCAAGTTGACCTTGCAGAGGAGCGTTAGAGCTCCCTGCCCCCAGACCCAAAGTCTGTAAAGTGGAGTAAGTGAGTGCAGGACTTGTACCTGAACTAGGCATACCGTATGAGAACGGAGGACCTGTCGCACTAGGTGTGAAGGGAGGTGTGGCCACCATGATAGATGGGGTCGGTCCACTATGCGATGTAGTTTCGACCGAGACCGTAGTGGATCAGACGGACGATGGCAAGTTAGGAGATGCTTCTCTTGTGGTAGCAATGGTGGTGGGAATGGAATAATTCCTAGAGGAAGTAACAGTGTTTGGTTCCATAACTGTGTGAGGCACTGCCAGCCGTTCATAAAACTGGATGGGTACAATGACCGATGGCCAAGTATCAGTGGTTGGGGTTTCCACCGAGCCAGGATTGGCGATTTATTCATCCAGGAGTTGTTCGGGCATAATGGCTTGTAACTCGGTTTCTTCGAAAGACCCTTGTTGGTCTAGCTTCTGCCTCAATGGTGGCGGGGGTGGCTCCAGTATAACCGGCGGCAGGCCTAGGAGCCTTCATGACCAATGGAGCTCGGGATCCTCCACTGTGTGAGAATATCCAAGACACACTAAGGTATTCTACACGATCAAACAGTAACACACACTAAAAAAGAAGCCCCTAAGAGATAAGACAAGCAATCACTAACTATTTGGAAGAACAGTTACAACAACCAACACTAGAGAAACTTACTGGTGCAAGTGAAACTCGAAAACGGAAGCACCCTCTGGGTATACTCTGCAAATCGTGGCCCGATTTCTATCCTAGGTACCACGGTATACCCCCGTAGTCACCCGTGTATGTCCCTAAAAATATTGGCAACTAGTTTTCCAGCACACGAACAGTCACCAGGCGGGTACAGTCGATAGTCGGGTAGACCAGAATGAGAAGGGTATCAAGCCCGAATCTTGTCCAGGGTATCGAGAGAAAATGGTCTAGAAGACAACTGAGGACCTCGAACGGATTCAGGATCCACGAAGCTCCGTGGCAAATGCAAACAATGGAATCCCAATACAAATCCTCGATATGTGTTCTCCACTACGCTTGGTCCGACTTTGGAGGGGTTATCTCCGCTACCTTTCCTCATGCGACCTCGTGTTTATCCCCTGTGTTAGAGGGGGGTTGTGGATAAATTCCACTTAACTGGACTTCTACACTCCCTATCACAGACTCCAATGTTTGGTTTTGAGTGGCCTTGGAGAGTTTCCTCTCCAACCTATTCCAAGGCCCTAGTCCTGAGCTAGTGTATGAACCCTACAAACAAAAGGTCTAATAGATTTTAAATTAGCGTTGTTTTTATGGGATTTTTTACGTCACAAGGTATGAAAGTGAAACTGATGGTGTGTAAATACTCAAAGAAAAAACAAAGGAAAAATGCCAGAAACAAAAACTTTTACTGAATGCAAAAATCAACAACTTTTCACAAAGAAAGACTTCTTTTCTTTTCAATTTTGCTAAGATTTCATGCAGCAAACATAAAGGAATTTTCTCTCAACTATGAGCTACTTATTCTCTAAATGCACTGCCAAAACTTATGAACAAAAAGACTTCTCCCTAGCTATTGATGCAACAACACAATCTTCAAACCAAGAAGAAAATGAAAAAGCGATATAATTTTTTTTATTTGAGTGTTGAATAAAGCAACAAAGGGAAAATGTCGACAAGAACAAAACCAAGAAAACAAAATAAAATTCTGGCTTAAAGCGCAGATCGCAAAGAACCAGAGCAAAGACACACAATGGCAATCAAGAAAGCACCGACTCTTACGCTTGTCTAAAAACCATGAA
>SNQJ01S0007453.1:46417-81548 GCA_010110895.2 Picea sitchensis | reverse complement strand
TTTGACCTTAAAGAAATGACCTTTTAACCTACCACCCCAAAACTTGAACCCCTCTTTCAAGACACATGCATGGAAAGGAACTACTAACCTTTTTTACTGATGTTTGGTGTAGATCCACCGTTGCGCTTTGCCCGCTTCCTTGCACTGCTCCTTTCAAAGTTAACCTGCAATCAAGACAAAAACACTACGCATGCATGCTATTTTCCTACTTGAGGGTTAGAAATTAAGCATAAATCACATAAATCTTAAATAACTCATGCATTGGGACGGGAAAAGTATTCTTTTTATTATTTTCAAAATGAATCAACTTACAATAGAAGTCGAGACTGGCCACCGCTCCTTGATCCTGATCCTGGGCTCCTCCTCTTCTTTGTCCTCCAACTGCTTTGCGTTAATTCTCCTTAGGCTTGAGGAAAGGCTAAAGGGTTGGGACAAATGGACTTGGCAATTGGGTAGAGTTTCTTTTCTATATTTTTCCTCCTCCAAATAGTACCCCTACCCCTTCTTTTATAGGCTAAAAGGAGCTAGGGTTTTGGACGAACTCTCGGCCATGCATGGCCGGGAGTTTCAGTTAACTGACCCATAGCTTTTTGTCCCATCGACAACTTTCCTGTTTTTGTGCTTTGTTAGGTAAACACGGGCTGTAGTAGGCCTGCCAGTGTTCACCCGCGTGCAGTAGTGGGTTAGGGCACGTGTACCTTTACCCAAAAGGATTTTTAAAGAGGTTTCTTAGCAGATGTTTTGGCAATGAAGGGAAATGAGTTGGCCTGATGCCAGGTAAGCATGTATGGTGCAATTTAGGGTTATAACACCACCAACAATGCAAAGATCCTTGAAGCAGAATCAATATCTATTGAAAGAAACATGATGACTTCAATCATTTTTATCAATAAATTCATGTCAAAGGTCTACCAAATGATTTCCAATGTTAAACTTCCCAGAGTTATTGAAGAAATGAGAATTCACCTGCAGAATCTAGAAGATAGAGTAGGAGACTGGACCATTTTCATAAATTCTATAGTAATATGGGTGTATGGCTTTCATGAGTTTTATTATTTGTTGCCCATGTTTTTGACCCCAAAATTTTTTCTCTAGAGTTCATAAGACATAAAATCATCTCTGAAACTGAAAATTTCATCAAATATCATAGAAAAATAAATATAAGTTTATTTGTGTGATTGGCCCATTCATTTTAAAATCTAGAACATGTCTAGCAGAAGTTGAGGAAAAGCTCAAAGTTTTTTTTTTGGCACAAATTCCAGGTAAAAAATATTATCCTCATGAGATCATATCTAGATGGAGGAAAATGAACAAGAATGTTCCATATGAGCATGAGCCTATTAAATCCCTGAAGAAGTTTTTAAATCTTGAAGAATGTGTGGATGTTTAAGCCTCTATCCAAAAGGAACAAACACAACAAGGTATTCCAAAGGTGGTAATTAAGGCTCCAAAAGCTAGGACAAAGAGTAAGAGGATTGTTTCAGAGGCAATGGACATAGACCCTAAACGCACGACCAGAAAGAAAATGAAAATCATCCAGAAAAAGAAGTATGTAGACTTGGAGGATGAAGGGCCTAAAGAAAAAATAGTTTTAGACATGGTGGAGAGTGGCACAAGTGTAATTGAATTCATAGTTGATCAATTGGAAAGTGAAGGTAGTTCATGAGCCTTCCTTATCCATAAATACTATTTTGCTCATGCCTCAAAGGAAGCCTACCAGTCAAAGGAAGATTTATCTAAATTCTATGCAAAAAAAATAAAGGAATCACTAAGTGAGATCATGAATCTAATGCCTGTGGTAAAGAAATCTTCCTAGGACAATTCTTCATTATTCATAGTCAGAGACACAGAAAGAAAAACATTCAACATTTCCATAGCATAAGAAGATAAGGTATTTGAGATCAAAATAAAGTATGATAATATCAATGCCCCGTATAAGGTTCAATTCCACAAGCAGACTAGTGAACTACTATATTCATATTATTAACATTTCAATTTTAAAAATGCAAAATTAACCTCACTAGCTGCCAAACTATTGAAGGTCATCTCAGGAAGGAAAAAAAAAACAAAGCATGGTAGATTCAAATAAATAAACTTGAATTTGATGCCCCCAAAACAATGAAAGCCTTGTTGTATGAGAAAGACAAAGTGATTCTCAACCTGAAGAAAAATTTGAAAATTCCTTCTACAAAGCATTCACAGACTGCACAACTTGTAGCATTGGAACAAGGAAATGAAGATTTCAAGAAG
Organism: Picea sitchensis; assembly: GCA_010110895.2. Taxonomy (NCBI): domain Eukaryota; kingdom Viridiplantae; phylum Streptophyta; class Pinopsida; order Pinales; family Pinaceae; genus Picea; species Picea sitchensis. The sequence goes on along the minus strand of SNQJ01S0007453.1, from coordinate 79,298 downwards.
AAATCACTAGATTTTTAGGCTAAATTTCTATAATTGGAAAACGAAAAATTAGAATGGTCAAAAGAAAAGATAGAAATGATAACTAGAGTCATAGCTTTGTCTTATTTTGTACCCTCTGTTACACCCTCTGCTACTGAAATAAAATCAGGAACTGAAGACATTTTGCAGGCAATGTCTCAGGTTAGCTTAAAGGATGTGGAAATAAAAGAAATGAAAGAGAATATCAAGAAAATTGAACAAGAGGCACAGAAAGGGAATGAAAGTGTATCACAACCTAAAAAGGAAAATGCAATCCTTCATGAAAAAGTGAATAAGATAAACATCAAGCTTAAAGGAAAAAGTTTGTTACAAGGAGCCAAGCACATCATCTGGGACTCCATATCAGTTGAGGTTACAAAACTCAGGACATATCCAAATTATGTTAATGATGAGGACAACATTGTAGTTTTGGCTAAACAGAGATGAAAAGATATTAATGAAACTTTGTCAAAAAGACCAATAGAATGGGACCATAACGCTATCAATCTCCTTAATACAGTGCCTTCATCAAGTTTGCAGACAATTGGGGTCAAAGAAAGAACTTATTTTATAATATGGGCTAGAAGAATCATAACCAAGCACAACCTCTCGAATTCAATCCAGAATAAAGAAGCCTAATTGGAAAAGAGTGTTCATGATTTTAAGGATTTGTTTGAAGAAATATTTATCAAAGGTATTCCATCATTCTGGGATGGAAAGGTAAAGTTACATGAACAGGAAGCCTACAATGCACTCTTGACACAAGTGACGATGGATCACTCTAGGTTTGAGGACTTAGATGAAGTTTTAAAGGGGGAAACTTTGTTAGAAATGTTAGACATAGATTTTGAAATTTTGAATAAATTTAAGATAATAAAAGTAGGCTTTCCTGTCATGTTGTATGCCTCTTGCATCTATTTGGAAACTTTAATAAAATAAATAATGGATTATGATATTCCTTCTAAATTACAGTGGAATGAAATAGTAAGATTGGATAAAAATAAATGTAATTTTCTAGGTCCTAGTAAATGACCATCCAACTATCAATGGAGTATGGGTCCAGACATCAGCCAATCATATTAATAAACTACCAAGGTCAAAGGGGAGAAGATAAGGATAAAGATGTTTAAATATCTCGAGGATCATGCTATTATGAACTACTACTTTTTTATAAATATTGTAATACATAATGTACAAAGTGTTGTTCCTGGGATTGATTCTAGGCTCGAATTATAATGTCAGGCATCAAATATTAAATGAATTTTTTTTTTATTTCTTTATTCTACTTTCAATTTTATAAGATGCAACTTCAAATGAAATTTGTGATAAGAAAATACAGAGGCACCATCTCTTTCTCTAAGTCATAATTTTAATTTTGATGTGGGGTTGAAATGATTCACAAAACTGTTAAAATAAAGTAAGGTGTCAATTACATATAAATCTTACCTCATTCACAACATAAGAAAAGTAGACGATATGTCCTTGACAGATGATTAAAAATGCAGGAACTCACACATATTACAAGTCTTGTTTTACTTACATTAAGAACAGAGGAAAAACTGTAAATGAATGGGCTTTTAATGTATCGAGATCACAGTAGATGTATTACTAAATTGTAATATTTCAATCTTCAAGAGCCACAAAAGGAAGCTATCATGAAAAGAAAATGGAAATCCAAGGAAAGAACATAACTTAAAGAAATGAGACTTAGAATATATGTCTTATCTTTGTATTGATATTCAATAAGTTATGTTTTTTACATTTGGAAAGAAGAAGACCAAAATATATCTATGATCTATTTATTTATATAAAAATTTCTTAACTACAAGTAGTTAGACATTCCACATTTTCCGCTCTAACTATAGAATACAATCAAAACTGAGCAAACAAATGCATATTTTGTTGAGAAATGCTTGATGTGGTGTCACTTCATTAGTAGCTTTATTTTCTCATGGATGTGCTTGATTTCCTTTTTTCATTGAACTAAGCACATATTTCCATTAATGCTACAACAAATCTAGTCTATTCAACATTCTCATCCAATTCAAATGCAAACACCTTTTTATGCACTAATGGTAATTTTTCCTGAATCTTAATGACTGCTTGAGTTGTTTCTTGGTGTCGCAAATTTTGTTTTACCAATAGATAATTTATCTTTCACAAATCAACCTGATTTATCTGTTGGATGGTATTTTGTATACTTTCCTTATTTTTCTTTGAATTTTATTTATTCTTTTCAATCTCAATCTGACCCAACGTATCAAGGATAACACTATTATTGGAATCAACCAATTCCAAGTCTATAGAAGAAAGGGTGTTGAGACAAGCTTCTTTTTTTTCTCTATCCAACTTCTTACTTTCTTCAAGGTTTGTCTTCGAAGATTTTAAATCCATTTCCGCTTTTACCTGCTCACACTGTGAAAAAGGGGCAAGCTGAGGAATATTGATTTTTTGTCTCCATACCATAAATTCCTGGAACTTTGATCTAGCTGCACATGCTTCCTTTTCTTTCTCATGAACATTCTTCAGAGAATTATTCATCATTTGATAATATTTTTGAATGATATCCATACTTTGATATAAATCCTATTGGATAGTTTCCATATTTTCATTAATCTCGGATGCTTACCTTTTAAATGAAACATTATATATTCTCGTGTTCTCCAGTAAAGATATTCGGGTCTACAATTGTCCTATTTCACTGTCTCAATGAGAAAGCATAGATTTGATCGCCTGTAAATCATGGACACTCGCTTCTAGTTCCTCCTGAATCTCCTTCATTTGTTGTTGATAAACCAGTCTAGTTTGCTCCATGTCAAAATTAATTTTACTTCTGGTACTCTATTCTATGTGTTTCATCTCATTTTTCAAATGTTCAACTAGGAGACACTTATGTTGCAGTTGTTTTGTAAGATTATCCACTGACCATTGGCTGGTTGTGGCAAAGGCTCCTAATGAATCTGCAACCACTTTGGAAAATTCAGGGTCATTTTGTCCCTGTCCATCATATATCATTTTTTGTCTCTTAATAATCACTCCCTCCTTCTACTGAGATTCTCTTATAATGATGGATTTTGTTTTCTTATTGAAAAATAAACTTTATGGGGGAATATCTTTAAACAAAATAGGTGTGAGGTCATCTATATGAATAACCTCTGAACTGGGAACTTCAAAACTTGTTGCTATAGGAGTTAATTATGGAATGGGGGAAGTGAGTGCAGTGGATTTTTTTGGACTTGTGACACTTTGGATAATAGTATAAGTACTTGATGATGAAAGGGGAAAAGTATGTCCATGCTTCGTGAAAGCCTCAAAGGATGTTAATAACTCTGATCATGCTTACTTGGTATTGATGTCTTCATCTATTTAGATAATACATCTGTATTCTTCACTACTTTTGTAACTTTGTCCTTAGTCAAGCTTTGTTGGGGCTCAGTAGTTCTTGTTTCTTGTGAGGATGAAATGGTATTTCCTCCTCTCTATAAAATATTTGGCAGGTTGTTCCTTTTGTTCTTCTAAAATTTGAGGAAGCCAACCTACTGATATGGAGGTAGATTTTGTAATATGTTTTCCACTTCATCATAAGATCTAACTCCCCTGAAAACATCACCATAGGGGGAATATTCATGTATGTATATTTTCATATTAAACTTGGATAAATGATTCTCAACTACCCTATGAGGATAATGTCTTTTGTATTCGATATCAACCAATTTGACATCTTCCAAAGATGAAGCCTCAATTTTTGTATGACCAAAATCATATAATGTGAACATGCCAACTTGTATCGGAAAGGTTGGCCACACCTTTTCCTGTGTTGATTTCAAATCTTTGGTAATTACTCTTGACACTATTTGATAAGACACTTCTCTACACACCAGTCTATCAAGTAAGAATTTGGGAATGGCATGGGTTGATACAAAGAAACCAAATACTCTAATGTAGGAGATATTTTCTTCCATATACCAATCTCCAATTGCACCCAAATTTTCCATAATTTGTTCTGAGATTATTGGAGGGGGTGTCCGTATATAGCCACATGAATGGGTATCACTACATTGTGACAAATTTCATAAATCAAATCTTTGTAATTTTCCTCCCATAGCTTTGAGTGGTAAAATTGTATGGGCTCATAACTAGCTGGGGTCCAACTCCAGTTCATGAGTGGAAAAGGAGTCATAAAACAAATTGCGTCCATGATGTATGCAGACATATAAAAGGGAGCATGTTTTTCTCTAGATTTCAACACGTTATACTTGAAAACCTCCTTGGTTAGGTTATGTGATAACATTTTTGCCTAGTTAAAAGTATAACCCTTAACAACTTCATTGATTATGGAAACCCATTTCACTATAAAATGTGCAAGATTTTTCCTACTGAATAATCGACAGAGCATCATGGCAATGTAAAAAATTTGATCATCCAAAGATGTTGTGGAATACATTCCATGAGCACCAGTTTTGAATTTGGTTGTATTACCCCACTAGGTTTTGATTATATCATGGTTGTTTCTACCATACTAAGTGTGTTCCCTCCTTTCGAAATCCAATATAAATGTTGAATTAGAAGTATATTTAGGTTCAAAGGATAATTTATACATTACTTGTATATCTTTTGGTCGAAAGGATCCAACAAAGGTCTTCTGGTGACTAAAGATGCTTCTGGATTGGATTTCTATATGGTCCAAGGTCCATCTTATCATGTCATTATAAGGCATTATCCTTGGCCGAGCAACAACCTTGTGTAATTCAGACTGAGCCACCATCCTAAGCTTAGTTGAAAATGATTCATCCTCTTCTTCAGCTGAATGATCAAGACAGAGAAAATTTTTGTTCTCCAAGATGTTGTATACTTGTTTCCAAGTGTTGACAGAATCCATGATTCGAGTAGTAGTGTCTGAGACAATATCATTATTTGGGTTAGAATCCTCATTAGACTTTCCTTCTTTGTGAAACACCATGAATTTAACCCTCCCATGAGAAGAAAAAACATGTAAGATCTCTACACTAGATGTGAAAAATCCAATTGCAAATGGCAGAATGGTTTGAAGTTCGAAATTAACTTTATTCATAAAACTATTAAGGTATATTAATTTTAACAATAATCTACTGACAAAGTAATTATTAAGAAAAATCTATGGAATTTATTACCTGGAAATTGCAATATTTATCGAAATATTTAACTTCATCCAACTATAAATGAAATTATACTTTGGTGGTTTGGCATTCTTGGGTTTTGGATGAGGAACAATAGAAATTGCCCAAAGTGTGAATTCACGGAGTCATTAATTGATAGTTAATTATGATTAATTAAAATTGTTTAATGTTTTATTAGTTTTTTAAACGTTTTTTATTTATTATTATATCAAATGGTTCGACACTTTGGTACTTCGACAGTCCTAAACCTATCATTTGATTTACCTCCCAAAGGACAATCTCCTAGATTGATGTGACAGTGATGATTTCATCTTTAATTACGTGTCAAGAAAAGATAAGTGACACATGTCACCTAAAATCACGTGAATGATCTCTAACAAATGCTAAAAATGAATTCCACATGTCATCCCAGGATAATGTTTTATGACAGGTTCCCTGTGAATCATCTGTGGATCTGCTTAGAAATTTTTCATGGGAAAATTGTCTTCGAGACTTCGAAGCTTTGTAACTTCAAGATTTTTTCTGTTTAGATGGTTTGAAACTCCCGAAGTATGAAGTTTCGAAGTAACTATTGGAAGCTTTCTTTTAAAATCCCCACAAATTTATAATCCTGAAAATATGAGAGTCATTTGATCAATTTAGATAAAAACTCCTTAATGAATCATATTTAAAGTGCCTTATTGATATATAATGAATATGAATTTATTTAATTAAAAAAAAAAACAATTCTCCTGAGTTTTTTTTGGTTGATTTTCATTTTATTTTAAAAGGTAAAAACAAAGGTTTCGAAATTAAAAAGTTTAAAATTCTAAAGTTGTTCTAACACAAAGGATGGGAGAAAGTTTGATGAATTAAGTATTGTGAGAGTCTTTGTGTTGTAATATTTTCCTAAAGAATTAATAAAGTTGGGCGATCCAAGGCTTCTGGGATCCAGTCTTGCTTCATAGATTCATGTGCCAGTGACTTTGTTTCAAGTTCACTTCAGTGTATGTTCTTCTTTCAGTTTATTTCTATGTTTCCATATCCGAATGATATTCAATTAAAATATTGTTTTAGAATGGATCATGTTGATGCTCTGTCACATAGTTTAGAATATCAATGGTGTTGTATTATGCTAAAACAGATTAAGAAATTTCAAAACATGATTACTTAAAGTGTTGATTTTTGTTTTGCTTATGTCCTTTATGCTACAATGACATTTAAATTAAACTAGCACATAGTTAGTGTCTATCTTTCCTATGAAGTCTTTTCCGATTAATTGTAGATTACCCACATATTCATAAGCTTCAAACTTTTGACTCCAATCCCAATGGATTTATCACATGCTTAAACATCAAATCCCATCCAAAAATTTATTCACAATCCAAGGACCTAACCTCAAGAAACAAAAAGCAAATCAGTCATTTCAGTGATTGATTTGGGAGAGATCCCTCTCTGATACTGGAAGGGTTAGATTCCGGTTTCTAAACTTGGTTTGTGGTTACCTCTAGGTTTCTTTTCTCAGTCTAAATAAATTAAAGAGTGATAATAGAATTGAAGGATAAATTCTATTGCTTTTCAATGCAATGCACATTACATCCAAATGAGTAATGTTTTTATGTCAATATGTCAATCTTTTTGGAAATCACTTTTCACTTTAATTTCCCTACACGTTCATTGAGGTTTGCATGCATTTGTGTTTGTAACTTTGTATATATTTTGTGACTGAAACATATCATAACCATGACAAATAAAAATAATATAAATATAGAATGAAAAAAATTGAAGCCACAACATCCAATTTCAAAGTATTCTCTTATTGTATTGCATAGGGTTCAGTCCATAGTTATGATTTCCACTTAATGTGGCTCTCTTTTAAAATTTAAGGTGTCAAGACTCACTGAACTTTCAATATTTTATTTTTTTGTGATAAGAAGGAAGATACAAGAAACATATAATATCAATCACAACACCATAAGAGATGAATTCTGATGAGTTAAGAAAGAAAACATAATTTAAAATTGTGTAGATCTAAAGAACCATTTAGATGAATTTCAGACCCATTAACATCCAATTTTAAACATATGAAAGGTTGCAAATGAAGAGATAAAAAACTAGAAAAACATAAATAAAAGGATACACATACTTCAGAACATAACCACATGAATCTTTGGGATGAAAAAACTCTGGGCATCTCCACTTGTATTCATTCAGATTCAGAAATTATTACAATAATCAATACAATTTGTCCCTTTGTTCTTCTTCCAACCCCAAATACATCAAAATCTACAATATTTATACAACAATTTGATTCCATTCGGTTTGAACCGATTACACTAAAAATAGAAAATTTAAGTGCACAAAATCTGGGAGTTGCGGATATTTTTGTAGTTTGGTCCTTTATATTCGTCCTTTGACTTTGATTGTATATTCCTTTGATCTGCTACCTTTTGGTCACCAATTGCAAACCATTTACTTGGTCTTGGAAAATTACATTTGGTCTTACCTAATCTAACTATTTCCTTCCATTGCAATTCAGAAGGAATCTCATAATCTGCCATTTCCTTCATCCAAATTTCCAAGTCAATACAAGTCGCATAAGACATGACAGGTAAACCAAGTTCTACTGTCTTAAAATGATTTAAAATCTAAAAATATGTACTCAGTTTATGAACTAAAGTGGCCCCTTTCAAACCCTCCTCCATGGTTTCAAATTTGGAGTGGTCCATCCGTGATTGAGTCAAGAGTGCATTATATTCTTATTGAACATGCAACTTACCTTTACCATCCTAGAATGATGGAGGGCCCTTTATGAAAAATTCTTCAAATAAATTCTTGAAAATTTTCACACTTAGTTCCATTTGTATTGCTTTATTCAGAACTGATTTCAAAAGCTCATGTTTTGAAATAATCCTTCTAGCCTATATAATCAATGTAGTTCTGTATTTTAACCCAATGGTCTAAATATTTGTAGGAGGAACTGAGTTGAGAAGATTAATGACATTTTGTTCTCATTCAGATGGATTTTTGGCTAAAGTCTCATTTACAACAATGCATCTATGCCTGGTTGTGATTGCTATATTATCTTTATCATTTACAAAATTCAAATATGATCTAAATTTTGTAGCCTCAACAACTATAGAATCCCATATGATATGTTTATCTCCTTGCAACAGACTTTTACCTCTTGATCTTGAATTCAATTTATTAATATTCTCCTAAAAGACTACCTTTTCCTTTTGAACTTGGGATGTCTTTTCATCCTTTGTGTGCACTTCCTGCTCCAATTTCTCCATGTTTTTATTTAACCCTTTGATCTCTCCTTATTTTAGACTGACTTGTGACATAGCCTGAACAATATCTTTAGTGGTTGATCCATTTCCTAAAGCAGGGGCTAAAACCATGACTTTATTCACAAACTCTACTTTTTCTTTAGACCATTCCATATTTTCCTTTTCCAGTTGCAAAAACTTAGCCTTATAATCCAGTGCTTCTTTCCGGAATGTTTCTTTTTCCTGTTATAAAACTACCTATTATGTTGTTTGTGGGTGTTCTGTAGCAAGCATCTTCAACTTTTTCTTCAAACTCTGAATTATTTTATCTTTTTCATCCAATGAAGACTTCACGCCTTGGGGACATTCAGAGTCAAGCCTTTTAATTTGAGTTTTCCAAGCTTTGTTGGATTCTTTTTCCTATCTTAGTTGTCCTTATAATTTTGTAGCTAAGGATTTCATCCTTGAATTTTTCAAATTTAAACTCAAATAATCATAATACAACAGATCACTTGTCTGCTTGTGGAATTTCACTTTGTTAGGGGCACTTATATTTTCATATTTGATTTTAATCTCTGACACTTTATCCTCCTCTTCAACTGCAATACTAAAAGTTTTATTTTCAATATCCCTCGTAGTGAACAAGGAAGATTTTAGTTGAGAAAATTTTTCTACTTGAGGGAAAAAATCCCTTATTTCACCCAAATCCACATTTCTCTTTTCATCATATTGTTTTGCTAGATCTTCTCTAGACTGATAAGTTTCATCAGGTGCTTTATCAAAATAATATTTTTGATTGTGAGAGACTCTTGAGCTACCTTCACTTTCAATATGACTTATTTCCTCAATTTCTACATTGTTGGTACCACTTTCCACAGTGTTCAAATTCACTTGATCTATGGGTCCTTCATCTTCCAAATCTACAATATGCTTTGGCAGAACAATTTCCATCTTCTTTTTAGCAGTTTGTTCAACATCAATATCCAAAGTCTATGAAGTGCTTCTTTTGTTGTACACACTGATTTTGGGAATTTGAATCACCAACTTTTGAGAAGCTTGTTGTGTTTGGACTAGATGCAATGGTTATTCCACATCAATACACACTTCCACATTAGCTATTTTATCCAAGACTTTCACATTCTCATGTTCATAAGGTGCATCTTTATTCATCTGTCTTTGGATATGATCTGATGTGGATCATATTGTCTTCCTTGTATTTTTGAAAATCCAAACTCTTTGAGTTTTTCCTTAACCTATGATAAACATGATATGGACTTAACAACAACAGGACCAATAACAAAGGGAAATTTGATGTTAGAGGCTCTCTATAGTTTGATGAAGTTCTATGTCTCAGAGATGATTCTCTGTGTGATGAACACAAGAGAAAAAATCATGGGATTTAGGAAAACAGGTAGCAAATAATGAGACTCATGAAAACCATATACCTAGATCATTGTTGAATGCAAAAAAAGGTATCCAGTCTCCTACTCTGTTTTCTGGATTTTTTTGCAAGTGAGTCTTCATGTCCTCCAAAACTCTGGGTAAACTTGTATTGAAAATAAGAGAATAGATTCTTGACATGACCTTGTTGATAAATATGATCAAAGTGATTCTTTTACAATCAGTTGATCAAAAGTTGTTTCAGGGATTTCTCCATGGTTACTTTCTAAGAAAATCTTTAACAAATATGTATAGTATTTGAAATGTCTCAAAGAGTTGAAATTCATTAGCTTCTTGTGAATGGTTTCATCTAGGAATTTATCAAAATTCATTCAGACTGACTGACCAGGCTCTAACTTGAAAAAAATCAAAATAAAACCCAATATGACTTCGAAAACATATTTATCATTATCTAGACCTAGGACCTGACTCAACAGGGAAAAAAACCACTGAACTTCAATGACCATCATGTGGATACTTATTGGTAAGGATAGACTCTCTAATATTAGTTCAGGTTTAATGATTTGTTGTAGAAAATGACTTTTGAGCTCTCACTGACATTCTCTGTAAACCCTAATCACTTTTTCTTCATTGAATAGATCAAAATTAAAGGAAAATGCTTCTGGAATATTGAGTGACTTTCGGATTGACAAATTATCTATTCTACACAGGCCTTGAGACCCCTGTTTATTGACAATTACCCTTTCTAAATGGGAATATTTCTCAGTGCACCAACCTACGAATTCAGGAAAAAGGAAAGAAACCTTGACAACATATGGGATAATGGAGGCCTGGACTACTTCTAAAAATGGAATACTCTTTCCTTTTATATCATACAAGTTGCTTCGAGACACCGAAATGGGGGAAATAATGATATTAGGGATAAATACATCTTCATCTATGCCAATTAGGGCTTCCTCATTACTTTCAGGGTCTTTATTTGCTACGGATAATACTATGGGATCCATGGTGATGGGATAAATACCTAGAAGCAGGTTTTGATGGTGCAAAGTTGGGATGCAACAAAACAATAGAGGTTGTGACAGTGTTTCAAAGGTCCCCGAGTTTGAAAATATTAAAGAATAAAAATGTCAAATTGACCTTTTATAATTTTCACTTTGCGAAGATGTGAAATGGTAGTTTTGGAACATCCCGCTTGTCATTTCGCAATCAAACCAACGCTGAAATGTACTCCTCAATGGAAATCATGGTTTGGATTGTGAGACCACCCTTCAAAATTATCCCTCGCACAAATTCAAATTCTTCAATGCTTCCTGGTCGTCGATTATGATGGATCGTGACCATATATTCTTTTTTAAATAAATATATTTCATCTCTCTTGCGACCACACGGATCGTAAATAGTCTCTCTCATGAAGATTCCTAGCTTGTTGTTCCTGTGACGATTTTCCTCGGTCACCTCTATTGTGACGATCATCTTCGATTTTAATTCTTGCGGTGATGATCGTTCAACGTCCCTCCTGTGACGATCATCTTGGGTTATCATTTGTTCGACGATCATCCTAAGTTGTCGTTCTTGCGACATTTGTCCTCAGTTGTCGTTCTTGTGAAGATGATCATTTGACATCTATCTTGTGACTTCTTCTGTATGTCATCTCTCTTGCGACGACATTTGTAGTTCATCTCTGTTGTGACGATAATTGTAGGTCATCTCTCTTGCGACGTTATCCCATGTTCGTTGCACTTGCGATGACGTGTGAAGAAACATTTGAAGGGCCCAATATTCATCGCAATATCCATGACATAATGTCGCAAGAGCATCAAAATGGTCGTCGCAAAATGATCCAAATTTACTAGTGTAAACAAATATCAAAGGGATGTTAGTGTCCATTTGCATATTTCTGTCTCGGTATTAGGGGTATAGAATCTGAGGGAAGATCCACCTATCTACAGGGTGACGTTTCTGTAATAGAAATTGGAAACTCCACTGGCGACTCCACACGAGGTCGCGTACAATAGAGCAACAAATATTTCCCTTCAAAGCTTAACCCACATAGTGAAAATATTGTATATTGGGGGTTCTTCCTGATAAAAGACTATTTCCATTTGGTCTCGGAGATTCATGAATACTGAACCCATTCAGGGTTCTTATTAGTATTTCGGTCCACTTTTATTCAATTCTCTTGAAGAATTTCGGACTTGTTCTCCTACCCATACGTTCCTTCCCGAATGTCAATTGTACCCTCCTAGAGGCTGACTGCGAATTGGTGACCTTAGTGGCCTATATATGTAGGTTTGATACACAAGGTGACGATGAAGGGGAGACTTTATTGTACCTGGGTCAGATGTTGGTCAAACTCACTTGGGCTCCTTGGAGGGTACACCCATGGGTAAATTCGTGTGGGAATTTGCACCAAGGCATAAGTCCATTAAGCAGGTCACAAATGTAACTGGTCCACCCTCTCTATCCTATCCCCTTCCTATATTGATCTCACGATGTTGGATTTCATCACCAAATAGTGGTTTCATTTTGGGAAGGTTTGTTTGATTGTTTTCTTCTTAGATTTGTAGTGTGTGTTGTTTTTTTTCCTTAGTGTACCTTAGGTAAATTCAGTGTCAATGGCAACAAATCTTGGGAGTACCAACAAAGGAACCCCTTTTCCTGGGGAACCTTTCGCCTTTCCTTCTTTTCAAAACGTTCGTCCTCCATAAATTTCCAAACTGAGTCTTCTAAGACTCACAATTGGATTACCGGTTTGGTTGTTCCCCACTCCAGTGATATTGAATCTTACCAATGATTCAGATGCAACTAATTCTTCATATGTAAGTGCACCACCCACACATAAACCTCATTTCGACATTTTTCCTTCTTTACCCATTAGGTCTCCTTCCCTTTCTCCTTCTTCGCCTAGTGAAATCTCTAAAGCGAGTAGTCAGATTGATAAGAAGAAGAAGAAATGGAAAGAGAAGAAGAAGAAGAACCAGAAAAGGACCAAGCCTCTAACCACATCAGATCATGTTGGATCCAAGCATCCAACTATGGGTAATCATATTGGGAGTGTTGATAAAGTCGACAAGTCTAAAACGAAGAATCCTAAACCCAAATTCCCTTGGAGGATTTGTAAGGGTAACCACTTTCTAAGGGATTTCCCTAGTCTCCCCAAGGTCTTAGAAATGTGGTCTTCCATGTCATCATCCCCTACAGGACATGCTGGTGACACCCCATTAGCTAGTGACATTAAGGTTGGTAAGAATAATAGAACTGTCAAATTTCCTTTCTTGTTATGTGAAGGTGATCATTACTCACACCTTTTCCCTCGTATGGACAAGGCTTCTTATCTTTTGGAAAAGATTCAAATTCCAAAAGGTTATCATAATATTTATTCCAAACCGTCATTAGTTTATGGAATTTTCAATTTGGTTCCATCCCCGGTCAGTCTAGTTGATCATGTTGTCAATCTGGTTTCATCCACGATTGAACCACTAACCCAAGTGGTTGATCTAGTTCCATCATCGGTCAACCCCACTCTTCATATGAAGAGTGCCAAAGTGGTTGATCTAGTTTCATCATTGATCAATCCCACTCTTCATCCGAAGAGTGCCGTAGTGGTCGATCTAGTTCCATAATTGATCGATTTCACTCCTCCCTTGAAGAGGGTATCCCAAGTGGTCAATCTAAATTCGTCATCAATCGATCCCACTCCTCCCTTGAAGAGTGAAACCAAAGTGGTCGATCTGGTTTTATCATTGGTTGATCCCACTCCTCATTCAAAAAGTTAGGATGTCACTTAGGTATACCTCATTAATACTAATTCACCTGAACAAGGAGTAACTCTGCTTGTCCTGATGGCACCATTCAAGTAATCATATGATTTATATTAATTGGAATCATTTTGACAGAACCCTGTCTTCCTTCTAACGTGTCTTTCCAAATCAATGTGCAGGTTTGTGATAGGAATATTCGTAAAACTATAATAGATGAAGGTTCTTTTGTTAACATCTTATCCACAAATGCTTGTCAAGATTTTGGTTCTCTGTAACCTGCGCCTGTGACTCAGAATATATTGACCTTTAACAGAAGAATTAGTCAACATTTAGGGATCCTTCCTCAGTTTCTAGTTACCTTGGGAGGAAAAACAACCTATGTCAATGTGATGGTAATTCACGACCCCTTAGACTTTAACTTGCTCCTCGAGTGAGACTATGTCTATGTTATGAGATATTTTGTGTCCACTCCCTTTCGAGTGATATGTTTCCCTCACAATGGAAACATAGTAATAATCGACCAACTTTCATTCATTGACCCTCATCTAATTTTCAACCATCCACCTTCTCTGAATGATCTATACATGCTAGTGATGTTTTCCCCACCATAAGTCAATTATGTAATGACTTTCCCCATGCATTCATCCCTGCACGATAGGGAATCTCTCCCTTCTCTTGACTTAGATCTGGTAGTTGACATGGTCATCTCTTCAATAGGGATATTAGAGCTAGATCTCCCTACCCTTATCAAATTCATCAACATGTATTACTTCCAGAGTCTTTTCCTTCCATCTAACGAAGATATCCTGGACGTCGTGGCTGACGTTTGTCCCTTGAAATGTATTCCTTCTAGAGCATTGTCCTCTTGGAATCCATGATCAAGGAGAGATATTGATCATAGTTTTGTTTCTCTGTGGCAATCTCATTAAAAGATGAAACAAAGGTCTTGAGCATATTTTTTCTTCTCTATGGCAAGCTTGTTAAAAAATGAAACATAATCTATGAGCATAGTTCATTGTCTATGTCAGGCTCGTTAAAAAATGAAAAACTCACCTCTCCTATCAAGTCGAGTCTTTTCACTAGATCTCGTAGATATCAAGTCGAGTCTTTAGCTATATCTCGTAGATGTCGAGTCAAGTATTTCATCTCGTATTTGAACCTTCCTTTCATCCACCCTTACCATTTTTCTCCATCTAGTACATAAATTGATGACAATATAAGTGTCGACAAATGAAATGGATCTTGGGGGGACATGCCTCCAACCTTTGATTATCATTCTCAAGTTAAGTCGCTATCATTTCAAGATGGGGGCATAGTACCAACCATCCATGGGTATCCCTAAAAACCTTTGGAAATTACGTTGGGAAATTACAAACATAGTTTAATTTTGTTTCAAGCTTATGTAAAAATGAAACCAATTTTGAGATTAGTCTTTGTTCTTTCTCATTCTCGTAAATACAGGAGGATATGACTGACTATACTTTTATCACTTTTTCGGAATCGTAAAGGTTATATGAAAAAGGAACTCCCTGAAGTTTCCTTTAATCTCTTTTAAGACTCTCTAAACATGAAAAGATTGTTGAGTGATCTTGCTTCCTTTCACACTCGTTAAAAGGTTTGAAAGGGTGTCTTTCGGGGGATAGTTTATCTCTTTTTCGGCCTCGTGAGACTAATTACGAAAAATGAACACTCTAATAAAAAATGGTTAGAAGAGTTCTTCATCGTATCATTTTATACTTTTTTGGATCTCAGAGACTAAACATCACGAAAAAGGACAACCTTGGAGTCACCTTTAAGTTATTTTCAGACTCTAAACATGAAAAACCACTGATTTTTCTTTCTATGGACTCGCTAAACTACACATTGAAGGACCCATATGGGAACAAACCCTTACTTCTTCCAATTCGTTAAACAAAGGAAGAGAAACTTACCGAAGGTGAATTATATCGACCATGTGTTACCCTCCTCGAGCTCATTAATTGAAAAAGAGGTACTCATTTATCTGGGGGGGGGAATTGAAGGAAATGGGTCAAGGTTTTGAGAATCTTTTATGGAAGCTTTTGTCTCCCTTAAACATGGAACTTGTTTTCATCTCGTCTTACAGTTGGGTATTCCGCTTGTCTCTGAGTCATACCAATTCCATGTGTCACTATACTTTTTTGTCCAGTCAAATTTTTTTTGTATTGTCGTCACATTACATTATTGATACTCATCGATTCAATGTCACCAAGTCATTTTTCATGCCTCATCGTGTTCAAGGGAAGTTTCACTTCAATCCATTCATATGCAGTATTACCAGTTTCCATTTCTTGTGTAATTCCATACTCATTCGATTCACCATATTAGATCACTTTCATGTGTCAGTTTTGTGTCGATGATGGGGGATACATCAAGGCCCTCCTTCGAAGAGTATTTTCCTATCGACTTCAACACATTATCTAGGAATTAGTCTTAGAAACCAGTTAGTACCTTAGGATATGCATGCCTCAATGACATGCCTCCTCACTTCTTACAGTAGGTTTGCATCATCAACCTCTAATAATATGATTCGATGAATGTTCGATGTCAACTCATTTATTCACATTCATTGGAATGTACTAGGGTACTTTGGGAGTCATTGACATCAATTGTGATTTCCCTTGCACTTGTTAATGATTTACCTCAATGATCGATAATCAAGTGGTTTCTACCATGTTCAACATCAAATCATATATTCACATAGATAGATTCATAACACATTGATATTGGGAGGAATACCCTAGTTCATTCACTCTGTCATCTTATTTTCCCAGGTTGTGAAGGAGATCATTTGAGCATGCTGATATATATACTTTCACATAGATCCACATTGTATTGGTCTGTGGCTATGTTTTATCATCTCATAGCTCCACTGTTTATGTTTCGTGGCTATGATTAGTTCATGTCATGGAGGTATGGATCCACATTGTATCTTTGGTGGCCATATCCTTAGTGAATATTTTTCATGGATCCATAGTGTATTGGGCAGCGGTCGTGCTTTGAGTCATCTCATATTCCAAGCATAGGTATTCCTACCTCAGAAATGGAACATATATTAATATCGTTCGATGGTTGTTTGTATCTTCTTCCAGGTTCTCCAAGTCCATGCCCTTGCATTGAATAATTGTAAAGTGTTTCGGCCATCAATTTCTCTTCTGACCTCACACTTTAGGGGCATACTATTACACATCAAATTTCCACACCTAGGTACCTCTCCTTAAGTGTCGCAAGTATCGTAAAAGTGTCATATGCACCTTGCTAAGTGTCGCATACACCTCGACACCATGAAATAACATGTCACAATCCCTAGTCAATGTGGAAGAGAAATGTATTATATGAAGGTCAAAATACTATGCGCACATGAAGTATTATTAATATTCATGAAAATCAAATTAATTTAGTGTGAAAATCCACCTCACATTTGGTTTCCTATTTTTTAGGGGAGGTTGAGGATCTCATCGATGGTTTAAATCATTCCTCTTTAAAATCCTTGAGAGGTATTTCCTCGCTAAAATCCTTAAGAGATATTTTCTCCCTAAATATCTTAGAGATCCGATTTTAGTGGATCTGATGAGTGATCCTCTCCATGGTGGTTAAGCCTCCAAATCCTATATAATGAGAGATTTTACATGGATAAGGAAAGGAAAATTAGAGGCATCAAACTTATGATCTCGGGAGGAAGCTTTTGGATATCAAACTTATGATGTTGGAAGCATCGTGTAAGGGTTCGACGAAGGGGACTCGGAGAGGTTGTTGAAACTACATCTACAAATTGTAAGTGTCTTTTTAATGTTCTCATTAATATATGCTTGGCCTATTTACTTCTAGTTTATGTATATTTACATATGTTTTTCTACTGCAGATGAATTTGTTTAGTATATTATTCTAGAGTAGGAGTTTCTTTATGTCTCTTTGTTGTTTGTGATTTGCAGGTATCATGTTGTCCCAACAAGTTTGGAGATCAAGCTCCATTGGAGCAACGAGAACAAACACCGAAAATAGGTGCATCACACCATTTCTTCCTCTCTCTCTTTTCATCTAGTTAAGAAAATCTCAAAGGGATGTTAGTGTCCATTTTCATCTTTCTGTCTCGGTATTAGGGTTATAGAATCTGATGGAAGATCCACCTGTCCGTAGGGGGGTTTTTCTATAACATACTCGGAGATGGCCATAAAAAGGTTTTTTTCCTTACCATTGTGCCCAAGAAAACAATTTTCATCAGAATAATAACAAAGGCCTTTGAGTTGGAATTCATCCATTTCTACCCTGGTCAATTTCTGTATCTTAAGTGGAGTAGAAGGAGGAGTGGGAGTGTTTGGTTTAGGGCGAGAAATAAAGGAGGGTTTTTTGGTTTGAGAAGATACAACCTATTGTGCTTCCTTATCTCTTTTAGTAGCTTCCACCCGACTTTGAGGACGAGCCATGAGGACATGGGAATGAATCTCATGTTTGATGCCACTAATAAAACATTCTTTGAAAAAATAATTAGACATGCCCTCTGTACGGAAAGCCAATCTCTCAAAAGTAGCTATAAAGTCTTCCACTATGCCAGATTGTTTCGACTTTCTCAAACAACCTAAATAGTTGGTGTCAGTGTCAAAGCATTCATAAATCTCTGGCACAAATTGTGTCCAAGCCACATGCCCTTGGCGAGCATTTTTTCTCCATTTCCACCATTATCAACGTTATTAATCTATATGGAGAACACCATACCAGAGTTTGTCCAACTCATATGTAATTTCATACAAAGAGAAATAATGTTTCATTTGAGTTACCCAGCCAGTGGGATCTGAGCCATCAAATTTGTTCACATCCACATGTGAAAGGTGTAGGTCACGTTGAAAGTGATGGGGCTGAAAAATCAAGGAGTTAGATGAAGTTTCAACTTTGGAGTGCAAAGGTGGGTCAAACCATGAAATATTTCTAGGGATATTCATCTTAGCGCAGAGCCTACTAGTGAAGGATGTAGGCTAGGTAGATAGGTCATGTTTTATGGTTCCCATTTTGGCGTCTATGCATTAATGAATTTTTAATTGATGGTGGAAACATTCACACTAAGATGCCTCACTTCCTATTGGATCTCTGTGAAATTAGAGGACAAGGAATTAAAGCAAGCTTTCAAGTATTGGCTATGGGTGTGGGCCATGATGAAGAGGAAAAACGAAAAGGGACAGGTAGGTCCACAAATAAAATAGGTTATGGACGAAGTGTATCACGATGATCATGGAAACGAGGGGAATCCAATGGGGTAAGGCCAAAATAAAGTTGTTGGAAAGGGGTCGATTCGATAGGAAAAGAATTTGCTGAAAAATGATAGGTATGACTGCGATAAGGGAAAAGAGAGGAATCCAACATGATAGGTCTCAAATAATGATTCCAACAGGATCCAGACTTTTTTTATTTTTTATTTGTTTTACTCCTGCGGAGTTATACTCTAATATGAATAATATTGTAGTTTTGAAATTCCCAAATTATTAACAGGAAAAATGTGTAGTAATTTCGCAACCCAGATGTAGGAGGCACAATTGTGCGGAAATAGATATTGTTTTTTCTATTTTTAGTGGTGTTTATACCCCATGAATATTGTACACCACTCCAAGCAGAGGGATTCTAGTGGGGTATTTCCCCCCTAGTGGGTCCGGGGGAAAGTGGGCCCCCGAAGGAAGAATTTCCTTGTAAATGTATATTGCAATTTCATAGTAAATGTGGATCGTTCATTATAAGGTCGCAGATTTGATGGTAGAATTTTTGTTAGGGTTTTTTTCCCTAGAAGGAAACCCTCTTTAATATGGGAATTTTATTCTAGCTATGTATCATTGAAAATATCATATTCCGGGATAGGAGACTGTGAGAGAAAGAAGAGGAAGTTACAATGGGTGTGTTCTAGGTTGTAGGTTGTATCCCTTCATTTGCTAGGTAATAATAAAGGAATGACCTAGAAACTTCTCTAGTGGACATAGCCCACACTGGGTGAACCACATATTTCTATGTCTCTATTGTATTATGTATCTTCTATGTTTCATTTCCACATTTGTATTATTTTATTACTCCATGATCCTGTTTTTCTAATAACTGGTATCAGAGAGAAAAGTAACTCATAGGAAAAGAGGGTCCCTAGTAATACCAGTTGTGGAAGATGCAGATGGAATATTATTTATATCATAAGGATCTATTCCTACCATTGGGTGGAATATAAAAGAATATGATGGCCATGAAGGATGAATAATGGGAGGTTCTTAACAAAAATCCACTAGGAACAATAGGACTGACCCTGGAAGCGTCGATGGATTTCAATATTTTGAAAGAAAAGACAACGAAGGAGTTGATTGACACATTGGCTAAACTGTATGAAAAGCCCTCGTTATCCAATAAGGTATTTATAATGAATATATTATTTAATATGAATATGTGAGAAGGTGGGTATGTTGCAGATCATTTAAATGAATTTAATACGGTTACTAATCAACTAAGTTTTGTAAAAGTGTACTTTGATGATGAGGTCATCGTTCTTCTAATCCTATTCTCATTGCCATAAATTTCGAACGGCTTGGTCATGGTGATAAGTAACTCTGTATCCGGTTCAAACATCTAAAATTTGGTGATGTTTTTGGTGTTATCATTAGCGAGGAAATGCGATGAAAAAACACAGGTGAGACATAAACTAATGCGTTAAACATGGAGAACAAAGGAAGACAAAACTATAGAGGAAAGGTATTGGGTAACCGTGAGAATTATAGGAATGGAATATCCAAATACATACTTGGAAATATAGAGTGTTGAAATTGTGCGAAGAAAGAACATCTAAAGAAATACTGCAGATATCCAAAGAAACAAAGATATGGACAATGGGTGAAAAATCAAGAAGCAATTTTAATAGGTGATGCGTTACAAGATACTTTGATTCTTTGTATAGATAATATTTGTGAGTCTTAGGTAGTAGATTCAAGGGCCTCATTTCATGCCACACCCCATAGGAAACATTTTCTAGATTATGTTCAAGGTGATTTTGGACAGTTTCATTTGGGTGATGATGCACCATGCAAAATTGTTGGAATGGGAAAGGTAAAAATAAAGCAAAGGAATGTAAACCAATGGTTGTTGAAAGAGGTAAGACATGTTCTAGATCTAAGGAAAAATTTAATTTCAACATGGAAGTTGGAAAATGAAGGTTGTATATCCATATTTACATATAAGATGTGGAAGGTCACCAAAGGATCATTGGTGATAGAAAAAGGAGAGAAGGTAGGTAAATTGTATTTATGTACTAGTAATATTGACTCTTCTATCTCTGTAAATTCTACAAGAGTGGTTACAACATTGTGGCATCATAGGCTTGGACACATGAGTGAGAAGAGGATGCATATACTTCACAAAATAAATTTGTTTCTAGACCTTAAACAAATTGATTTGGATTTATGTGAGCATTGTGTTTATGGAAAACAAAAGAGAGTTACATTTCTCAAAGTCAGAAAAGAAAAGAGGAGTGAAAGGTTAGAGCTTGTGCATACAGAAGTATGGGGACCAACTCAGGTATCATCTCTTGGTGGTTCTCATTATTATGTTACTTTTATTGATGATGCAACGAGAAAAACATGGGTTTATTGCATTCAACAAAAATATGATATTTTTGATACTTTTAAGAAATGGAAAGCTTTGGTTGAGAATTGGACAGGAAAAAGGTTTAAGTTTCTCAGATCAGATAATGGAGATGAATACTGCAGCAAGGCATTTGATGATTATTGTTCATACCATGGGATTCATAGAGAGAAGATAGTTCCAGGAGCACCACAAGAAAATCATGTGTCAGAAAGGATGAATAGGACAATCATGGAGTGTGCAAGGAATATGAGATTGCATGTAGGATTTCCCTTAAAATTTAGGGAAGATATTGTAGATATTTTTGTTTACTTGATTAACATAGGACATTTAATTTATTTGGATGGTGAAATTCCATAGAAGGTATGGATAGGTAAAAAGGTAAACTATTCATTCTGAAAACTTTCAGTTGTGAAGAATTTGTCCATACTCATAAAGAAAATAGAACAAAGCTTGAAGAAAAATCCAAGAAGTGTACCTTTATTGGATATGGCGTTAATGATTTTGGTTATCACTTATGGGATTATGAAAATCACAAAATAATTAAGTGTAGAGATGTCATATTCAATGAGAAGGTCATGGATAAAGAGAAGTTGTAGGGAAGGAAACAATAAGAAGAAAAACCAGAATACACAGTGCTTGATGAGATCACTGAAAAAGAAATTCCAAAGGTACTAGAAAATCAAAATGTACAACAACAAGAGAAACAAGTACATCAAACTCCTGCAAGTGTTGTTAGAAGATATTACAGGTTAATTAAACCCTTTGAACGATACTCTCCTTCATTGTATTATTTATTGTTCATTGTCATGGTGAACCAGAGTGTCATGAATAGGCAAGACAGGTGGACACAAAAACGAAGTGGGAGAAAGGCATGAAAGAGGAAATGGATTCCTTGGTAAATAAAAAGACTTGGGACTTGGTTAAGTTTCCTGTAGGAAAAATAACATTGAAGAATAAATGGGTTTACAAGTTGAAGGAAGAAGATGGAAAAAAAAATGGTACAAGGCTAGACTTGTTGTAAAGGGGTTTGCACAAAAGAAAGGTATATATTTTGATGAAATAATTTCTCTTGTTGTTAAGATGAATTCAATTATAACTATTTTAAGTCTTATGGTAGTAGAATATTTGCATCTTGAACTGTTAGATGTAAAAACATTTTTTTCCATGGGGATTTGGAGGAAGATATTCATATGCAACAACCATAGGGGTATGAGGTCAAAGGGAATGAGAATTTGGTATGTAGGTGGAAGAAGAGCTTGTATGGCCTAAAGAAATCTCCAAGGTAGTGGAATTTGAAGTTTGACAGGTTTATGATAGAGCAAGGTTATAGTAGATGTCATTTTGATCACTATGTTTATTTTTAAAAGCTAGAAAATGGAAGCTATATTATTTTTCTATTATATGTAGATGACATGCTTGTTGCAGGGTTTAATATGAAGGATATAAATGTGATAAAAAATAAATTATCTAATTCATTTGTGATGAAAGATTTGTGTGTTTCAAAGAAAATCCTTGCTATGAGAATAACAATAGATAGGAAAAATCGTAATTTGACATTGTCTCGGGGTGAGTACATAGAGAAGATGTTGGAGAGGTTTAGAATGTAGAATGCAAAACCAGTTAGTACACCTTTGGGTAGCCATTTCAAATTAACAAAATAAATGTTTCCCAAGACACATGAGGAGATACAATACATGTCCAAGGTCCAATATTCATCAACAGTTGGCATCTTGATGTTTGTGATGGTTTGCATAAGACCAGATATTGCACATGCAGTGGGAGTTGTGAGTAGGTATATGAGAAATCCAGGTAAAGAAAATTGGGAGGAAGTAAAGTGGATTCTTGGGTATTTGAAAGGTGCTACTACTCATGAATTATGTTTTGGAGGTTTAGAAACTATTCTACAGGGATATATTTATTTAGATATGGAAGGTGATAAAGATAGCAGGAGGAGCATCATAGGGTATTTTTTTAGTGTAGGTGGAACAACAATAAGTTGGATTTCTAAACTGCAAAAGGTTGTTTCACTTTCAACAATAGAGGTAGAGTATGTTGTTGCTAAAGAGGATCGTAAACAGATGATTTGATTACGAATTTTTATGGAGGAATTGGGAAAGAAGCAAGAGAATAGCAATTTGTATTATGACAGTGAGAGTGCCATTCATCTTGCAAAGAACTCAACCTTCCATTCGAAGACTAAGCATATACAACTCAGGTACCATTTTATATGATCTGTCTTGGAAGATGGACATTTGAAGTTGGAAAATATACACACTATCCATAATCTTGCAAACATGTTAACAATGGGAGTAACCAAGGAGAAACTGATTTCTTGCTCAGTTTCAGTTGGTCTTCATGCATGAGGGTGAAGATGAGAAATTTTCTAGGTCCAAGGTGGATCATCAGCAAGTACAACAATGAAAGTTGCTGTGATCAGTCTCCAAGTGGGATATTGTTGGTTGTAGAGACTAATTGTCTTCATGATTCGGAGGTCTGTGTTTTCAGTTGTGTTTATACCCCATGAATATTGTACACCCCTACACATAGGGGGTTGTAGGGGGGGATTTCCCCCCCTGCAGGGTTTGGGGGGCTCATCCCCCGGACTGGGGGGTCTAGGGAAAAGAGGGGGTTCGGGGGATAGTGCTCCCCAATGGGGGTTTGGGGGAAAACCCCCAAAGGAAAAATTTCCTTGTAAATGTATATTGTAATTTCATAATAAATTTGGATCATTCATTATAAGATCGCAGATCTGACGGTAGAATTTATGTTAGGGTTTTTTTCCCTATAAGGAAACCCTCTTTTATGAGGGAATTATATTGTGTTGTGTATCATTGTGAATATTGTATTATGAGAGAGGAGACTGTGAGAAAAATAATAGGAAGTTGCAACGGGTATGCTATAGGTTGTATCCCTTCATTTGCTAGATAATAATAAGGGAAGTACATGGAAATTTCTATGGTGGAAGTAGCCCACACTAGGTGAACCACGTATATTTGTGTCTCTATTGTATTGTGTATCTTTTGTGTTTTATTTCCGCATTTGTTTTATTTTATTGCTCTGAAATATTGTTTTTCTAGTAGAAGATGTATAATTGCTTTAGCGCTCAACATGGAGTTGACATGTGGAATTTAAAAAAATATTTCAATGTCAACTATAAATAAAATATTTCAAATTATATCTTATGTAAAATAATTTTATATCACATAAAGTAATTAAATGTTAAAAAAATTATTAATCCCTTGATAGGTTATTTTTAATTTCGAGTATGAGGAAGATGGAATATGTGTAGTTTATTCAATGCTTAATATAGAGTTCACACAATTAAAAAAATATTTCAATATGAACCATAAACAAAATATTTCAATGTGTGTGTGTGTGTGTGTGTATAATTTGCTAATATGTGTTTTCTACCGATGAAGGCCAATTTTTGGGTCACGAAGATCAATGAATTTGATCATAGAACATGTGGGTTATCTAGCCCAAAAAATGGATTGAACGTCATCCATACAACAATACCCCAACAATCCCTTCAATTTACCTTGGATTTTAATGGCACTCTTCTTCATGTAACCTCAACCTATGACCAAGTTTTTAGATCATCATCAAACTCTTCTTTATTGGAGTGTCGATCATTTTAACTCTCCATAGACCATTGAATATTCTCTTATCTAAGTTTCATCATTAGACTCCCTCTGATGTGAGTCACTCCGACCATTTCAGGCTCCATGTGTTGGTACCACTTCGATTGGTCAATCCTGATAGAACAAGAGCCACTCTGATGACTTCGTTCCAATAAAAAACCACCACATGTCCACTTATTAAACCATCGATCTAGTTCCCTCCAAGTATATCTGCACCATTGTTTGGTTTCTCTCTTCTGATAAGAATTATTACCATATATAACTTCGATAGCTTAGACTCTGATGGTTCATCGTCGGAGTGTCCTCCCTTGGTATGTCCAATTTGATTAGCTTTGCCCAGTTCCGATAGAATTTCATGGATCATTGTCGATCCTACCATGATATATGGTTAATATTCCTCCTCGCTAGAATCTTATTCTCCTTGTCTTTCATACCCGCAGCACATGATTCTGCTACACACCAAACCTGCAACACTCAGCTCCAACCTACAACACAATTTTATGGCCTCACTCCTTACACATGCACACATTCAAATTCATGGGCTCAACACAATATTTTCCCATTTAATGATGAAACTCAAAGATACAAAAATATGTTATTTCCATTAGTATTCGAGCCTGATTACATATTATGGCCTCTATGGGCCAGTCTACCCTCTGAACTAGTTTTACATTATGCCATGCCTCTTTCTCAAATGTTGGAAGGCTTACATTTATAACATTGAACAAAGAGAGAATTATATCATTCCATATCTGATTGATCCTCAAGATCACTCAATAAACATAAATATTGAACCAACCCTATCCTTTTAGACAAATATCAAGGAAATCGCATCCTCTTGGCCACGTCCGTCTTCTGGAAACTTAAAGATATCAAATTTGATTTTAAGGGGGTCAATGTGCCTGCATAAGACTCACAAGGTAGAAAATATTCATGATATCTTGATCATATGTCTTCATTCTTGCACTATATTCACTCTCTGGTATTCTTTGTTCTCATGCATCACTCCATCATAATGTTGATATTCTCCTCTTGCTCAACAATGAGATGCAACCAGGCCTTTCTCCTGTAGAAATCATTTTCACCTGATATCAAATACCTCATCAATATTTATCTTGAGCTTGAGCTTTTGGTATCATAGGTTTTGTCCTCTAGAACCTTCTGTGCATCCTCTTCTCTTATATGGCTTATGCATCTACCCTCTCACACGTAGGAAATGTTTCCCTACTATGATACCACTTGATGAATTAAGTGTCATAGGGTTTTCTCCCACTCTGATACCACTTGATGAATCAATTATCGCAATATTTTCTCCCACTCTGATACCACTTAATGAAATCGAGTGCCATGAGATTCTCTCTCTCTCTCTCTCTAATACCACTCGATGAAGACCAATTATGGGGTCATGAAGATCAATGAATTTGATCCTCAAACTTGTGGGTTATTTGGCCCATGAAATGGAATGAATGTCATCCATGCAAAAATACTCCAACAATCCCTTCAATATAACATGGATTTCAATGGAGATCTTCTTCATATAACCTTGACCTATGACCAAGCATTTAGACATTTTTCGAACTCTTTTTTATCAAGTGTTGAGTGTTTAACTCTCCACAGAACATCAAAATTTATCTTGTTGGAGTGTCGTCATTGGACTCCCTTTGATGTGAGTCACTATGATAGTAATTTGTTGGTACCACTACAAATGGTTGGCCTCAATAGAATAAGAACCACTCCAACAACTTCACTTCAATCAAACACCACCATGTGTCTGCTTCTTAAATCATCAATGTGGTTCCCTTCGAGTAGATTTTCATCATTTTTCAGGGTCTCTCTTCAACTGATCATTCCAACCATATATAAATCTAATATTCATCATAGTTCTTCTTTCAAAGTATCGCCTCCTCGAAGTATCATTATTTGGTACGATAGTTCAGACTCCAATGGGTTTTCACCGAAGTTTCCTACCTCGAGACGTCCAACTTAACTAGCTTTGACTGGTTCTGATAGATCAGTTCTAATGAAATTTCATGGATCATCGTCGATCCTACCATGATCGATGGTTGATATTCCTCCTCATTATAATCTACTTCTCCTCACCTTTCATAACTGCAACACATGATTTCGTTGCACATCAAACGTATAACACTAGGCTCTTACCTGCAACATTGTTTTGTGGCCTCACTCGTTACACACACATACATTCAAATTCATGGGCTCAACACACGGTTTTCACATTCAATGATGAAACTAAAAGATACCCAAATATGTTATTTCCATTAGTATTCAATCTCGATTACATACATGGCCTCTATGGGTCAAGTCACCCTCTCAGTTGGTTTTACATTATGCCAGGTCTCTTTCTCAAATGCCCAAAAGATTACATTTATAAAAATGAACAATGAGAGGTTTAGATCATTTCAGATCTTATCAATCCCTAAGATTTCTCAATAAACAATAATATCATAACAACCCTATATTTTTACATAAATATCGAGGAAATCATGTCCTCGTGGCCACATTTGCCTTCTCAAAACTTCAATATTTCAAATTTTATTTGGGGAGGAGGAAGGGGGGGTCAATGCACATACATCACCTACTTTCAAGTATGGAAAACATGTTTAATTATTTCAATGCTTAATAAGGATTTGACACATGGAATTTAAAAAATATTAATTAAAAAATATTTCAATGTGAGATGTAAATAAAATATAAGGAAAATGAAATTAAAACTAGTGTAGATCCCTCTTAACTATGGATGTATAATGCACCAAGAGGCATCAAATTCCTTGACATTCAATTTTTTTTTAGACTACGTAACTCGAGGAAATTTTTGCATCTCGAAATATTTGATGCCTATCACTGCATGATAGATTCAGAGTTTGATAGATTTGGACTTAAGATGGATCTACTCTCGTTCACTCTAATATCATGTTACACAATTAAGAAACTCTAGATAAGTTTACATCACAAAGCACATGAGAGATTGTAAACCACAAAACACATCAATGTTAGTCTTATAAATAATTGATGTATTTATTACAATGAGAATCGCTTCTCTTATAAAGAGATTGATTGAGAGGTGTTATTTGTCTCAAACCCTAAAGCTAATAACAAATGAAACTCTAAATTTTATAACTTAAGTCACTAAAGTGGCTTTATTACACATGTAAGAATTATAATCTAACATAACTACTTATTGAAATGTAATATCCCCAAGAGTTAAACATTTTATTTTAATTAATCTCCATTTATGGAAATTTGTACTTCGTATAATTAAGACATTTGACTGTTATACTTTTACTGTTGAGAAAGAGTTTGACTTGCCAACTATTCTCTTTGATGGACAGATGTAAGAGACATATTTTTTTAATATATTTTATGCAAGAAACAGATGGAACAACCAGGTTAAAAATAATCGACTATGACTCCATGAATGGTGAACATGCGTGAGTTAACTCGGAGCTAATTTTAAAAAGTTTCAGAAGTAGAATTTTGTCACTGTCAGCCCCTAAAAATCAAGGATTTGAAAAGATGTGAATTTCCAAGGAGAGAAATGAGTTCAAGGAAAATTCATAGGCACAATAAAGATATGTAGAACATATGTGGGAGGCAGGATGTTGCTTAGTATGTTATGGAAATGAATATTTGATGTGTGATCACTCATGGTGTTAGGAAAATGATTATGAACTATATATGAGGACAATGACTAAGGAGTGGAGCTCAATTTTACCTTATGGACTCATGGTTAGGGGGTTATCAGGACAAATAATCTTGATTTTTATGTATCTACGGTTGGATGAAACATGGTTTTTCTATATATCTTCAGCCTTTTATTCCACATATGTATAATCTATAGTTCATTATATATATATGCATCTTTTCTTTATAAATACGTTATTAAATTGCATATATTATTATACTAAATGTGATTGTTCAAAGTTAAAGGAGTATGATTATACTATGTTGAATTCTATATATTATTATCCCTAAGTACTATAATATTTGGTATTATACATATTACTTCCCTAAGTACTATAATATTTGGTATTATACATATTACTTGGTAAAGTTTAGAAGTTAATTCTTAAATTGGAATAGCATGTGTTACTTATATATATATATATATATATATATATATATATATATATATTAACATACAAGGAATTAAACAACTAGAAGTTGGAATATGTATATTTATATATAGATAAGAATTTTCCCTTAGGGTATAAATCAAGGAAAAAATCCAATCCTTGTTCCATACAAAAAAAACCTTGTTCAATATAAAGAGAAAAAAGAGAAAATAACTCTTTTTAGAAAAGTAGGAGTTTAAGAAGCGTGTCTAACGTAAATTACAAACTTATGAAAATAGATTTAACCTTTACCTTACAGAATCAAGTTTCAATAGTTTTAATTGAAAATGTTCCCTTGGAGGAAGTTATTGTGGAAACAAAAATGTACAAGTTAAAACCAAGGTCTTTTTAAGTGAGAGACTAGGAATTATGATCCGCAAGTGGAACATGAATACCTTTTGCATGATAATTTTTCCAAATTCCTAATAAGGATTTGTCAACCTACAAGGCATAAATAAAAATAAAACTTTAGCATAGATACTTTGTACTTCAAAAAAATTGGTATAAATGAATTAAAACAGGGATATTGCAAGAACTTGTCTCTTGTCTGGTCACAAATCTAGATCTGGTATTTTGTTTCCTATAGAATAAGAATAGTCGGAGATGTGTTAAGCAAAAACCCTTACATGTATAGGTGAAGTTAAAACTAGTAACTTAATTTTTTTTCTAAAATAAATATGTAGATTTGGTACCTGTGACGACCTGGTCAAGATAACTCAATTTCTTGTGGAAACCTTTGAGATGAAAGGGGAGAAGGTGGCCTTGTGTTATCTGATGGGTTCCCTCACATTACAAAAGAAACCCATCATTAGAATTATCTCCACTAAATTGCCAACAATCATATTATCCAGATGCAAATACA
This sequence comes from Picea sitchensis, assembly GCA_010110895.2. Classification (NCBI taxonomy): domain Eukaryota; kingdom Viridiplantae; phylum Streptophyta; class Pinopsida; order Pinales; family Pinaceae; genus Picea; species Picea sitchensis. The sequence goes on along the minus strand of SNQJ01S0007453.1, from coordinate 49,455 downwards.
AAGTAAAGAAATTTCTTGCAAGTTATCTGGTAAAATAAAGTCATTAAATGGTAGCTACCAGAATATTATTGGAACAGAAATAAAAACCACAAATATTATAAGTGTTTTGAACACACAATAAATGAATTCGTAATATTATACTGCAACAAAATCGACGCATCATCAGAGTAAGAAATTTTACTAGCCTCCTGTCTTAATTTTTGTTGTACCTAAAGACAATAAAAGATAAAGGGGTTGAAAATTGTAGGCGGCCACAAAATTTAAACACGCAGAAACCATAACATTTTTATAATAAAATTCATGATTAGTTATACCAATATTAAAGAACGATTTTACCCTTTGTAGAATATAACAGCGTAAGCTAAAGGCCAAATGATCCATTCCATACACATTTATTGATCTAAGCGAAGGCTTGAGGTACCTCGGGTTCCAGCTGAAGATCGGAGCCTCTACCCCCGACGATTGGCAGTGGATAGTAAAACTTTTTGAAAAAAAAATAGGAGGCTGGTGTAATAAATGGTTATCACTTGGTGGCCGACTCATCCTGGTAAAGTACGTGTTAGAAGGATTGGCGGGATACTGGATGACCTTGAAGAGGATTCCAAAAAAGATCATCAACACTCTCCGAAGACTTTCTTCAAATTTTCTGTGGAATGGACACGGGAGTAAACATAGTTTTCACCTCTGTAGCTGGGAGATTTTGGCTAGGCCCAGAAAGGCAGGTGGATGGGGTCTAAAAAATTTACATACCTTCAATACATCCCTCCTAGCCAGCTCCTTTTGGAGAGCTCTTACACACGACAACATTTGGCACAAAATTGTCGTGGATAAATACCTTGGCTCAGTGAAACTCTATGACTGGCTTCGTAAGCCATCACTTCATCTAAAGAGAGCCTCCCCTTTCTGGAAGGGCTTGGTCGTTTCTTCTCCCATCATCCTCCATTGGCTCAGATGGAAGCCGGGCTCAGGCACAGAGATAAAAACCGGTAGGGACATGATTGTTGGTCTGGAGGACAGATCGCTTCTACATCTGGATTTGTGTTCGATGCTCAATTCTCAAAATTTACATTACCTTGCTCAGATCAATCTACCGACTGGATCCCCCTCTCTCCCAGATAATTGGCTGGGTTGTAGGGAACTGTCTATTAGTGGGTGGAGGGCAATTGAATGGAAACAATTTATCATTGATCTCAAGTGCGCAGGTATATCCCTCGTTGATGAACCTTATACACTTTTGTGGACAGGAGGAGACACCTCTGGCATACCATCGGTTAAGAACATTTATGTTGCACTACTGAATATGCAAAATCTTGCTCCTGATTTTTCCTGGCGTCCTCAGGTTTGGAAGTGGAATGCTCCTCTAAAATACAAACTTTTTGTTTGGCTTGCTGGCATTGATCGGATTTTAACTTGGGATTCCCTTCGCCGGAGAGGATGGGAAGGACCCGGATTTTGCACCCTCTGTCGAAGAGCTCAGGAAGACATTCATCATTTATTGATCCACTGTGAGTTCACAAAGGATGTTTGGAGAAGACTTTTAAAGCATTTAAATCTCCCTTTTTCCTGGAGCGGAGATACTATCATTGAATGCTTCACCTCCTGGCAATTAAATAAATCCTCGCCGACTTGCTTGGATGTACACACCAGCTGGCATCTGTGGATTGAGTGTAACAGAGATTTGTTTGAGAACATGCCTCCATCAACGTTGGCTATATACCACAGGGTCCTAGCTTCATTCACCTGGCAGTCGTCTTCTATAAAGATTTTTATACATAAAGAGATTGACCTTAGTCTTCCAGAAGGATACACTTTGGCATGATTTGATGGAGCTGCCCAAGCCAATGGTTCCTGCTGCGGGGATGGAGGTTTCTTCAGAGCTCATCCATCGAGAATCACAAAGTGGCTACTCAACTGTGGTCCGGGAACAAACACAAAAGTGGAGCTCATGAGGCTTTGGGTTTCCCTTTTACTAGCATCCTGTTGGACCATTAATCATTTGCTCGTCCGGGGTGACTCAAAGGTCATCATCGACTGGATATCACAAAATTCCAAGCTACGATCGGTCCACGTCGAATCATGGAAACAAAAAACACTGGATCTAGCAAGAGGCTTCACTAACATCAGATTTCAGCATCTTCCCAGAGTTTACAACAGTGAAGCGGATGCTCTCTCAAAGAGAGTGTTAAGGGAGGAGGCTGGAAGATTATCTATCTTCCACAGCGATAGTGGGATTGAGAGTCCGATCTCCCACTACAGCATCTTCTGAAATCAACTATTGTCGTCTACATCATTTCTGATAGTTTTGACAGTTATATTTTTAGCCTAAGGACGTAGCTATGTTTAAATTTGATGATGTTATATCTTTGTTTTCTTTACTGTCTCCGAGGAACTGATCACTGGAATTGGTCAGTTTCTTGTGTATTTATTGTAATCGGATCAGTGTGGATGTGTATGTTATTTTGATCGACACTATAGTTCGTTGTTATAGCTCATTGCTCATTAGCTGTTCCTGTCCAGCAACAGAACAACTTTTGTTTTCTTGTAATGATCGATTCGGTTAGTGTGGCTGGTATGACCGCTGCTACTGTCCGCCGAATTCTACCCACTGCGGCTTTTGCGCTGTAAAATATTTTATACCATATATAAAATTGTGAAAAAAATTTCATGGAAAAAAAAGCTAAAGGCCAAACGAAACCTTTGCCGACCATCCTTTCACGGCATCTCGACTCCCGTCGCCGATCATCTCTTCCCTCCGGCAGCCTACCTGTCCATATGTCGCCCGTCCCATCCCCTCTACCACCTCTTCCCATCTACCATACATCATCCATGCCCATGCCCTCCGGCCCATCTACCACCATCCATATCCACGTTGTTAAGAACCAAACATCAATATAACATAGAAAAACCTCAAGAAAAGTGCTCAACGCCTTGAAAAAGAGATAATATCAGATAATAAGCCTCTTCGAGGGGGCAACCTCCTTTTACCCCACTTAAATGTTCAAGTACAAGATGATTCAAAATGAAAATGTCTCCTTGGT
>SNQJ01S0007452.1:130724-149078 GCA_010110895.2 Picea sitchensis | reverse complement strand
ATATAAAATTGACAAAATAAAAAAAGATAATGAATATATAGCTAATTACCATGGGACGATATTTATTCGATCCGCCATCAATGTGACCATATTTCCTACAATTTTTTGTAGTTGTTGCTATTAAAATTCTTACGGGATGTCTGAGGCAACATTTTTTACAAGGGAAATAACATCGACCATCACCCTTTTCACCCGTTGTACTTTTTTCCCCACCTCTAATAACATTCTGCGACATTCTTTCGCACAAAAATACCTTTTCGGAACCGTCATTGTTATAGAAAGATTGTCACAACATCTTTAAATCGTCAAATATTTATAGTGCAATTTTAGGTCACTATCGTTGCAATTGAGATGACAATGACCTAAAAATATTTATTTTTTTACCTATTTATTTAAGGTCATTTTTAAGGTTAAGTAATACGTTGCTCTTGCGACGGACAAAGTATAGTCATCACTCATGCAAAAAACATTGACCATAATAATTTGGTCAAACTACCTACATTGAGATTGTGACGAATAAGGGGTAGATTTAAAAAACTTGAGCTTTTTCTCTTGCATGTTGTGACAAAAGAGTACTTTCGTCGCAAGTGGTCATCGAAAAATTTCAATATGTAGTAGTGACCATATTTTCCACCATTATTGGACACTTCTGAGATTGCAAAATAGATGACACCAATAGAGATCAACCCTGACTGCATGGAACAAGCATCCACTGATCAGATAGTGGACACATGGGTCAAGGGCACTCACCAACAGTGAATCCAACTTTATCGGTTTGTCAAGGCATGGAAATGCCTACACCAAGGAAAGTGGCTCACCTGAGGCCAAATCTAGCAAAAGTTTCCTCACCTGACGGTGGAACTCAACGCAATGTAGACAATTTCTTCCAAGGGGAGGGGGGGAATTGATCCAGGTGGATATTGGTGGTCACCCACCTATTCCAACTGGATCCTCATGTCCATATTTGTTCAACACATTCTTCTGTACTACTTTGTAATTGTGGGTTCTACACTTTTGGGGTTGTCTGAATCCCCACACATCCTCTAGGTGGATACATGTGGCCTCTTTCCTAATCCAACTAGCTTATTTTGTATGTTTTCATGTCAGCTCATCTTGATGTACTTCCGGAGCCATTTTGGGGCCCTAAATGTTGTTTTTTTGGCTCGCCATAGTAAAAATGTAGATGGAGTCGGAGTTTGATGACATAATGTGTAGTTCTTTGAAAGACCTTTCCAAGGGCTATCACATGCCTAAAACATAGGTTGTATTCAAAAGTTATGACCCTAGGAAGTTGAGGTACCAAATTACACCAACTTACCCATAGGGACAACATGACTTTTGGAGTTTCACCTTCTAGGGTTGGTATTTTAGATTTCTAGGGTTAGGGCATTCATGAGTAATATAAAAAAGGCATATGTAGCCTTGTTGTATTCAATTCTAATCAGATGGATGCAAGTAGCAGCCACATCTCTTCTCAGAGATAGATGCCACTATTCGAGCAAGTTTTCAGTTCTGCAGTTTTACAATTTCAGCCTATTTCATTATTTAATAGAAGATATTGTTCACTGGATATATGTGTTATTATCAATATATATGTGTTTATTGTATTCAGTCTGTTAATCAGTTCATCTGCTCCTAAATATGGATCAGGTGTTCTTTCTGCAAGTGAAACAAAACTTTGTCTCCCACCTGAAACTTATGTTGCACCCGATGTTGATCATGGTGTTGCTTGTACTTCGCATTAGACTTCTGTAGAATATCTTGAACCTTTTGGTGGATGTGATGGATCCACTCAATGAACTGGGTGTATTTTTTAGCTTCTGGTGGAGCAGGGGACGATTTAGTCGAGGTGGTCACTAGGGGTAGTGCAACATCTATGGGGCCCAATTGTTGGAATCCCAACCCCCCCTGAAAGGGGTTGTGGCCAGTTGAGCTATGCAGGGCTCGATTGTAGCTATGTTGGACATAGAGAAGACTCTCATCCCATGTACGGGGGTGTTTTGAATTGTACATGCGTAGGATATGTATGATCATCCGATTGAAGAACTTAGTTTGGCCATCTATCTAGGAGTGGAAGGAAGTGGATTTGGTGAGCTTGGTATACAACAGTGACCAGAGGCTCGACTAGAATGTGCTGAAAAATTGAATGTCACGGTCTGAGATAATGTTTTGTGGGATACCAAAATGTACCCATACTCGTTCAAAGAATATCTTGGTAGTGGATTCTGCTGTTATGTTCTTCTTACAGGTGACTATAATTTCCATATTGGAAAAGTGATCAACAACCACAAAAACACATTCGTTTCCCCTCTTGGTGGATGAGAGGCTCGAGATGTATTCCATTGAGATGGATTCCCATGAACTATTAGTAGTAGGAAGAGAGGTGTACATGCCCTATTTCTTAGTGGTTAGTTTGGAAATAGCACAGGCGATGCAGGACATGATATACTTGTTGACATCATGTCGAAGTTTCAGCTAGTAGAACTATTTCTACAACACTACCACTGACGTTTTGATGCCAAAGTGTCCTGCCATCCAACTGTATTGAGATTCCCAAATCAAATTCATTCTCTCGCTTGATGGAATGAAAATATGGCCTAGATGACACAACATCCCATCCTGAAGAAGGAAATTAGCGACCACTGAGTTGGCTCCCAACATTTGGTAGGTAGTGGAGAAGTCAGGGTCTGTCGCATAGAGGTGTGGCCATCCAGAGGTCTCATGGCCACAAGAGTCTAGTACCATGGTGAGTGTCGTGACTGGAGGTCGGTTGAGGAAATCAACAACTCAGTTGATACTACCTTTTTTATACTTGATGTTGAGGTGGAACTGCTTTAAGTATGTGGACCACTTCTGATGGCGGTCATTCTGCAATTTTCCTTGGGTCTGCATGAAATATAGTGTCTTGTGATCATTGTGGATGGTTGTCTCCTTCCCAATAATGTAATTTATCCACTAGCAGCAGGATTTCACAATGGAGTACATTTATTTTTCATAAGTAGGGTACTTACGGAAAACATCTGATAGTTTCTCACTATGATATGCCACAGGGTGGTTGTGTTGAGTGAGAACACTACCCACAACATAGTTTGAAGCATTTTTCTTGATCTCAAAGGGATACTGCAGGTCTGATAATGAAAGTACTAGGGATGAGCACAACCACTTCTTCAAGTCATCGAAGTCTTATTTTTGGGATAGGCCCCACACAAATGTTTCCTTACCGCCACCCCTGGTTACTTGAATGAGAGCCCATATGATACGAGAGAATCCCAACACGAACCTGGGATAGAAATTGATGAGGCCCAAAAATCTCCTAAATTCAGTGAGTGTGGTTGGGGATATCCAGTCACAGATGATATAGATCTTGGATGGATCCACATGCACACCATTCTAATCAATGATGTATCTTAAGTAATGGACCATGCCCATGCTGAAGGAGTATTTTTCCAAGTTTCCATATAGTTTGTGTTGTCGCAGGGTGTGTAGAACCAGCTAAATATGATGCAAGTGTTCCTCCCAAGTATATTTGTAGATGAGGATGTCATCCAGATACACCCCTCCAAAATTATTGGTGAAAGGTCATAGGATATTTTCCATCATCCTCATAAACGTTGTTAGAGAATTTGTCAAACCAAAGGGCATGACCAACCATTCAAAAAGACCTTCTTTTGATTTGAAGGAAATCTTCCATACATCTGTCTTTTCTGTTGGGACCTGGTGGTAGCCAAACTTCAGATCAATATTACTGAATTATTTCCCCCCCATGCGCTAATCAAGGAGGTCATCGATTAAGGGAATAGGGTACCGGTTTCAAACTGTGATTTTATTCAGGGCCTGGTAATCAATGCAGAGTCACCATGTCTTGTCTTTATTTTGCACCAACACAATTGGGTTCCCACAACGCGATGAGTTGGTATGGATGTTCCCCTTGTAGAGTAGGTCTTAGACCTCCCTCTAAATATCCTTGTTTTATCACAAAGAGTAGCGGTAGACTGGACCATTGGGTAGCTATGCGCCTAGGGTCAGATCGATGGGATGCTTGACTTGACAGTGCATAGGTACCCCTATAGGATAAGAGAAGATATATGAGTATTCTTCCATGAGCTTATCCACTTGCTTCTATTGTTTGGAGAGATTGAAAAAAAAGGCTTTGGATGTGGCTACGATATTTCTCTTAGTCTGAGAGAGAATCATGAAGAAGAAAAATTTCCCGGTCTGAAAGATGACCTTCCTACATTTCTTGGCAGAGATCAAGGAAAGAGCACTAGGATGGACTAGCTCAACTATCCTGTACAATTTCCTGTTCAAAGTAATAATAATACTATGAGCCTAGATTCATATACAACATGACGTTTCCATAAATAAGGTTGGCCCAAAAGAACATTAAAAACTTTGAGAGAAGAAACATCAAACAATACCTCATCTTTGAAGGGCTTGATTTCGTACAATAGTCTACACTGTTGGATGACGAGGAGATCACTTCCTTGGAGGAGCCATCCAATGGTGTAGGGTTGTGGGTACGATGTTTTCAGCAAGGCCAGATGCTTGATGACCTCTGCTAAGATGAGGTTCTTCTGTCTACTGCTATCAATGATGAAGTGCAGCTGAGTGCCTTTTACCCACATCTATGAATGGGAGATATGCTTGCCTTCGTTTGGCTCCTGTGGTTCACCAAGTTGGAGCTTGGTGGTAGAAATGGTGGCATTGGGTTCCACATCAATGATCCATCTTCCCCTTTCTGGTTCTGATTCATATTTATAACCTACATCTGATTTAGAGGATTTTAGTTCGACCACCTACGACTGCTTTGAGCAATAATCAATAATGTTATGCCAAGGGATATTATGGAAGTCCCACCACTTCCCACTATATTTATTTGTCTTTCCAGTGTCCTTGGTTTCTTGTGTCTTGGACTGGTTTTCCTGATATCATCCATATTTTCTCTATTCTTTTTTCTATGGCTTGGGGCCTCTCTTTGCTATCTTTTGCTGTGAAGGGTTCCCAGGCCCAAATTGTTGCGTCTTTTGTTTGAGATTCTGCACGATTTTGAAGGAATATTAGTAGGCCATGCCCAAGTATGAGATGTGCTTAAATTCCATTTCAGTCTATATGTATTTATGCAGAGCATCGCGATACTTGAGCACCAGATGTTTCTCTGAATCGTTGATACACAGCTTGGTGCACAAGGTATGGAAGATATTTGTGAACTCTAGCACTGCTTGGTCTCTTTATTGCCATAGTGTGGTCCATTTGGTATACAAGTCGTCATAACTTCATAAAGGGTCGTATTTTTCCTTAATATAATCCTTGAAGGATTCCGAGGTGGTCGCGACTATAAATAATGAGGGTTCCTCTGTTTCCTTTTGCTCACAGAAATTTTTCAACCAATCTTTGACATGGGGCTCATAGAAAGTTTCCCCGCTTTTGCAAGAAGATGATTAAAATGAGGCTCTAAAGGAATTTTTACAATAAACAGGAATGTAAAAAACCCTAGACATCAAAAAACCTATCCCTCGGAGATGAAGTGCCAAAATTCATGTGGGCCCCATTTGGGTAAGTTAGTACATCAACTTCCCAGGGTCGTAACTTTTGCATACAATCTTTGTTTTAGGTGCACGATATCCCATTGGAAAGGTCTAACCAAGAAGAAATATTTTCAACTAGCCTAGGTCAACAACTTTGATAGTCAAATGGGCCTGAAATCTCCAAAAAATGTCGTTCAGGGCCTCAAAACAGCCCCAGAAGTTTGGAACCCAAAAAACTACAAAAAAACTACCGAACAATTGCCAATGTGGAAAACTATTTTTCGATCCAGTAGAATAGGTGGGTGCCCACCGATATCAGCCTGGATAAATCCTCCCTCCTTAGGAAGAAATGGTATCCATTGCATTGAGTTCCCCCATCAGATGAGGAACTTTCTGCTGAATTTGGCCCCGAGTGAGCCACTTGCCTTGGTGCAGGAGTTGCATTGCTTTGACGACTCGATAAAGATGGATCCTTTGTTATCGAGTGCCACTTATATCTGTGTCCAAAATATGATCATTGAATGCTTGCTGCATGCAGACATGGTTGATATTTGTTGGTGTCAACTGCTCTGCTATCTCTGAGGTGTCCAATAATGGTGGGAAATATGGTCGAAGGAGATCTATGTTGAAGACTTGGTGCAAGCCAAGGAAAGGGGGAATGTTGAGCTCAAAAGAAGTGTCACCCGCAACCTTGGTGATTGTGTATGACCCATAATGAAGTGGGAGAAGCTTCTGATGGGGCCCTATAAGGAATTCTTTCTGCAAGTGCAACCAAACATTTTCACCTATTTGAAACTTATGTGGCATCCGATGTTGATCACGACACTACTTGTACTTGGTATTATACTTGTGTAGAATATCGTGAACCTATTGGAAGATGTTATGGATCCTCTCAATGGAATAGGTGGTTTTGTCATCTTCTGGTGGAGTAGGTGATGCATTGGACGAGGTGGTTGCCAAGGGTAGTGCGACATCCATGGGGCCCAATGGTTGGAATTCCAAACCTGAAAGGGGTTGTGGCCAGTTGAGCTATGCATGAATCACTTGTAGCTATGTTGGACATAGGGAAGAATCGCATCCCATGTGCAGGGGTGTTTTGAATTGTACATGCGTAGGATATGTACGATCATCCAATTGACAACCTCAGTTTAGCCATCTGTCTAGGGGTGGAAGGAAATGAATTTGGTGAGCTTGGTATCCAGCAGTGACCAGATGCTCGACCATAATGTGATGAGGAATCGACTATCATGGTCTCAGATAATGGTTCGTGGGATCCAAAAATGTTCCAATATTCATTCAAAGAATACCTTGGCAGTGGCTTCTACTATTATGTTCTTATTGCAGGCGGCTAGAATCTCCATCTTAGAAAAGAGATCAAAAACCACAGAAACACAGTCATTTCCCCTCTTCCTGGATGGGAGGCCCAACATGTAGTCCATTGAGATGGATTCATACAACCTTCTAGGAGTAGGAAGAGGGGTGTATGGGCCCTGTTTATTATTGGTAGATTTGGCACTAATGCAGGTGGTGTAGGACCTAATATACTTGCTGACATCTTGTCGAAGTTTCATCCGGTAGAAATGTTTCTAAAACACTGCCACTGTCATTTCAATGCCAAAGTGTCCTTCCACCCAACTGTAGTGAGCTTCCAAAATCAAATTCACATGCTCACTTGATGGAACACAGAGATGGCCCAGACGACACAACAACCCGTCCTTAAGATGGAAATTAGCGACCACTATGTTGGCGCCCAACATTTGGTAGGTGGTGGAGAAGTCAGGGTCTGTCTCGTAGAGGTCGGGCCACCCGAAGGTCTCATGGCCACAAGAGTATAATACCGTGGGCAGTTCTACGACTAGAGGTCTACTAAGGTCTACTGAGGCAATCAACAACTCGGTTGGTACTACCTATTTTATAATTGATGTTGAGGTGGAACTGTTGTAAGTATGTGGACCACTTCTGATGGTGGTCATTCTTCAATTTTCCTTGTGTCTGCATGAACTGTAGGGGATTGTGATCAATGTGGGTGAATGTCTCCTTCCCAATAATGTAATGTCTCCATTGGCAATATGATTTCACAATGGAGTACATTTCTTTGTCATAATTATGGTACTTACGAATAACATCTGATAGTGTCTCAGTATGATATTCCACAGGGTGGCTGTGTTGAGTGAGTATGATTCCCACAACATAGTATGAAGCATTTGTCTCTATCTCAAAGGGATGTTGCAGGTCTAGTAATGAAAGTACTAGGGATGAGCACAAATCCTTCTTCAAGTCATCAAAGGTTTTTTTTTGGGACATGTCCCACACAAATATTTCCTTATCGCCACCCTTGGTTACTTGGCTGAGGGCCCATACGATATGAGAGAATCCCAACACAAACCTGCAATAGAAATTGGTGAGGCCCAAGAAGCTCCGAAGTTCAGTGATTGTGGTTGGAGCTGGCCAGTTACAAATGACCTGGATCTTGGCTGGATCCACATGCACACCATGCTGATCAATGATGTCGCCTAAGTAATGGACCCTGTCCATGCCGAAGGATCATTTTTCCAAGTTTTCATATAGTTTGTGCTGTCGCAGGGTGTGCATAACCTATTGAATATTCTGCAAGTGTTCTTTCCATGTCTTGTTGTATATGAGGATGTAATCCAGATAAACCACTACAAAAGTATTATTGAAAGATTGTAGGATATCATCCATGATCCTCATAAAATTTGTTGGAGCATTTGTCAAATAAAAGGGCATGACCAACCATTCAAACTACCTTCTTTTGACTTGAAGTTGGTCTTCCATACATCTGTCTGTTCTATTGGGACCTGGTGGTAGCCATACTTTAGATCAATCTTATTGAAGTATTTGGCCCTCGTGAGATGATCAAGGAGATCGTTGATTCAGGAAATCGAGTACCAGTTTCGAACTGTGATTTTATTCAGGGCCCGATAATCAATGCAGAGTCGCAAGATCCTGTCTTTCTTCTGCGCCAAAACGATTGGGATCCCACAAGGAGATGATATGGGATGGATGTGCCCCTTGTGGAGTAGTTCTTGGATCTGCCTCTTGATCTCCTCATTTTCTAATAAAGAGCGGTGATAGACTGTCCCATTGGGTAGCAATTCACCTGGGGTTAGATCGATGGGATGCTTGACCTGGCAGTGTAGAGGTACCCCAGTAGGAGAGAAGAAGATATCTGAGTATTCCTCCATGACCTTATCCACTTGCTTCTATGGTGTGTAGAGATCTGCTGCAGAGGCCCTGTATGTGGCTGCGATCTTTCTCTCACTCTGAGAGTGAATCACAAATAAGAAAAAATTCTCGATATGAGAGATGACCTTCCTACATTGCTTGGAAGAGATCAAGGTAATAACACTGGGAGGGAATTCCTCGGGTATCCTATACAATTTCCTGATCAAATTAATAATAAAACTATGTGGACTAGACTCATATACAACATGACATTTCCATAAATAAGATTGGCCCAAAAGAACATTACAAACTTCGAGAGGAGCAACATCCCACAATACCTCATCTTTGAAGGGCTTGATGCCATACAATAGTCACCATTGTTGGCTGATGTAGAGATCACTTCCTTTGTGGATCCATCCAATGGTGTAGGGTTGTGGGTGTGGCATTGTTGGCATGGCCAGCCACTTGACAACCTTTGCTGAGATTAGGTTCTTCTGGCTACCACTATCAGTGATGAAGTGTAGTGGGGTGCCTTTTACCCACATATGTGAATGGAAGAGTCAATGGATTTCTTATGGTTCATTTGGTTCAACAGGCTGGAGCTTAGTGGTAGCAACAGTGGCACTGGGTTCGACATCAATGATCCATCTTCTCCTTTCAAGCAAGTGGAATAGGTGGGTGGCCATCGATATCCACCTGGATCAATCCTCCATCCTTAGGAAGCAATGGTCTCAATTTTGTTGAGTGCCCCCATTAGATGAGGAAATATTTTCTGAATTTGGCCCCATGTGAGCCACTTGCCTTGGTGCAAGAGCTTCCCTGCTTTGATGACTCGATAAAGCTGGATCCTTTGCTGTCGAGTTCCCTTAATCTATGTGTCCACAATATGATCATTGGATTCCTGTTACATGTAGTGATGGTTGAGCTATGTTGGTGTCAACTGTTCTGCTATCTCTGAGGTGTCCAATAATGGTGGGAAATATGGCCGAAGAAGATTCACATTGAATATTGGACACAGGGCAAGGAAAGGGAGAATGTTGAACTCAAAATCATTTTCACCCACAACCTTCGTGATGGTGTACAAACCATAACAAAGTATGAAAATCTTATGATGGGGCCCTTTAAGGTGTTCTTTTTGCAAGTGCAACAAAACGTGTTCACCCATTTGAAAGTTATGTGGCACCCAATGTTGATCATGGCGCTTCTTGTACTTGGAATTGGACTTCTGTAGAATATCTTGAACCTATTGGAAGATGTGTTGGATCCACTCAATGAACGGGGTGCCTTTTTCATCTTCTGGTTGAGCATGGGATGAGTCAGCCGAGGTGGTCACCAAGGGTAGTTCAACATCCATGGGGCCCAATGGTTGGAATCCCAACCCCACCTAAAAGGGGATATGTCTAGTTGGGCTATGCAGGGATCGGTTGTAGCTATGTTGGACGTAGTGAAGACTGTCATCCCATGTGCAGGGGTGTTTTTATTTGTACATGCACATGATATGTATGATCATCTAATTGACGACCTCAGTTTGGCCATCTGTTTAGGGGTGGAAGGTAGTGGATTTGGTGAGCATGGTATCCAACAGTGACCAGAGGCTCGACCTAAATGTGCTAAGGAATCGACTGTCATAGTCTGAGATAATGGTTTGTGTGATCCAAAAATGTACCCATACTTGTTCAAAGAAGATCTTGGCAGTGGATTCTACTGTGATGTTCTTCTTGCAGGCGACTAGAATCACCATCTTGGGAAAGCGATCAACAAACACAAAAAAAAAATCATTTCCCCTCGTGGTGGACGTGAGTCTTGACATGTAGTCCATTGAGATGGATTCCCACAGCCTGTTAGGAGTACGCAGAGGGGTGTACAGGCCCTGTTTCTTAGTGTTTGGTTTGGAAATAATGTAGGTAGTGGAGGACCTGATATACTTGTTGACATCCTACCGAGGTTTTGGCCAGTAGAAATGTTTCTGCAACACTGCCACTGTATTTTTTATGCCAAAGTGTCTTGACACCTGATTTTAGTGAGCTTCCCAAATAATTTTAGCGCTCTCACTTGATGGAATGAAACTATGGCCCAGACGACACAAAAACCCATGTTGAATATGGAAATTAGCGACCATTGAGTTGGCGCCCAACATTTGGTAGGTGGTGGAGAATTCATGGTCTATCTCGTAGAGGTGGGTCCATCTGAGGGTATCATGGCTGGAAGATTCTAGTAGCATGGTGAGTGTCGCGAGTGGAGGTTGACTGAGGAAATCAACAACTCGGTTGGTACTACCTATTTTATAATTGATGTTGAGGTTGAAATGTTCTAATTATGTGGACCACTTTTCATGGTGGTCATTCTGCAATTTTCCTTGGGTTTTCATGAAATATAGTGGCTTGTGATCAGTGTGGATGATTGTATTCTTCCCAAAAATGTAATTTCTCCATTGGCGACAGGCTTACACAATGGAGTACATTTCTTTGTCGTAATTAGAGTACTTACCTACAACATATGATAGTTTATCACTATGATATGGCATGGGGTGGCCGTGTTGGGTGAGAATGACGCCCACAACATAGTCTGAAGCATTTGTGCCAATATAAAAGGGGTGTTGTAGGTACGATAATGAAAGTATCAGGGATGAGAAAAAAATATTCTTCAATTCATCGAAGGCTTGTTGTTGGGACAGACCCCACACAAAGTTTTCCTTACCTCCAACCCTGGTTACTTGGCTAAGGGCCCATACGATATGAGATAATCCCAACATGAACCTTCAATAGAAATTGACAAGGCCTAAGAAGCTTCGAATTTCAGTGAGTGTGGTTGGGGTTGGCCAATCATGGATGAACCGGATCTTGGTTGGATCCACATGCACACCATGTTGATCAACAATGTAGCCTAAGTAATGGACCTTGTCCATACCAAAGGATCATTTTTCCAAGTTTGCATGTAGTTCATGCTACCATAGGGTGTGCAAAACGTGTTGAATATGATGCAAGTGTTTTGCCCAAGTCTTTCTATATATGAGGATGTCATCTAGATACACCACTACAAAATTATTGGTGAAAGTTTGTAGGATATCATCCGTCATCCTCATAAAAGTTGCTAGAGAATTTTTCAAACCAAAGGGCATGACCAACCATTGAGAAAGACATTCTTTTGAGTTGAAGGCGGTCTTCCATACATATGTTTGTTCTATTAGGACCGGGTGGTACCCAGACTTCAGATCAATCTTATTGAAGTATTTCCCCCCCTTGAGATGATCAAGGAGGTCGGCGATTCAGGGAATCAGGTACTAGTTTCAGACTGTGATTTTATTCAGGGCCAGGTAATCAATGCAGATTCGCCAAGTCCTTTCTTTCTTCTACACCTACACGACTGAGATCCCACAAGGTGATGAGCTGGGACATATGTGCCCCTTGTGGAGGATTTCTTGGATCTGCCTCTTCATCTCCTCGTTTTCTAAGAGACAAAGACAAAAGATTGGCCCATTGGGTAGCAGTGCACCTGGGGTTAGATCGATGGGATGCTTGACCTGGTAGTGTAGAGGTACCCCAGTAGGAGAGGAGAAGATATCTGAGTATATTTCCATGACCTTATCCACTTGCTTCTATTGTGTGGAAAGATCGGCCATGGAGGCCTTGGATGTGGCTGCGACCTTTCATTCACTCTGAGACCAAATCATGAAGAAGACAAATTTCCGAGTCTGAGAGATGACCTTTCTACATTGCTTGGTAGAGATCAAGGAAATAACACTAGGAGGGATTCCCTCGAGTATCATGTACAATTTCCTGTTCAAAGTAATAATAACACTATGATGCCTAGTCTCATATAAAACATGATGTTTCCATAAAATTACAAACTTTGATAGGAACAACATCACACAATACCTCGTCTTTTAAGGGCTTGATGTCGTATGATAATGGACACCATTGGCTAACGTGGAGATCGCTTACTTGGTGGAGCCATACAATGGTGTAGGGTTGTGGGTGCATCATTGTCAGAAAGGATAGCCTCTTGATGACATCTACTAAGATGAGGTTGTTTTGGCTACCACTATCAACGATGAAGTGCAGTGGGGTTCCTTTTACCCACATCTGTGAATGGAAGAGGCACTCACCTTCTTCTGGCTCGTCTAGCTCACCAAGTTGGACCTTGGTGGTAGCAACAGTGGCACTGGGTTCTGCGTCAATGATCTTTCTTCCCATTTATGGTTCTGACTTAGAGCCAAAACCTGCATCTAATTTAGAGGCTTTCACTTCAACCACCAGTGACTACTTTGAACGACAATCAATAGTGTTATGCCAAGGGTTCTTATGGAAGTCACACCACTTCCCGATATCTTTCTTTGTCTTTCTGGTGTCCTTATTTGCTTGCAGCTTGGACTGGTTTTCCTTGATACTTTCCATATTTTCTCTATCCTTTTTTTTGTGGGTTGGGGCAGCCCTTTCCTGGCTTTTGGTGTGAAGGGTTCCAAGGCCCAAATTGCCACATCTTTTGTTTGAGCTTCTACTCTATTTTGATGACATATCGGTAGGCTGTGCCCAAGGACCATATGTCTAGAAATTCCATTTCGGTCTAGATGTATCTATGCAGAGTATCGTGATACTTTAGCACCAGATGTCACTCTGAATATTTGATACCCAACTCAGTGCACAAGGTATGGTAGATATTTGTGAACTCTAACACTGTTTGGTCTCTTTTTTGCCGCACTATGGTCCATTTGGTATACAGGTTGTCATAACTTCCAACATGTTAGTATTGTTCCTTAATATCATCCCTGAAGGATTCCCGAGTGGTCGCGACTGTAAATAATGAGGGTTCCTCTATTTTTTTTTTCTCACATAAAGTTTTGCAACAATATTTGACACGGGGAACGACTTTGAGGAGCACAAAAGTAATATTTTCTCTATTCAAAAAGTTATGGACAAAAACATACCCTTCTAGTATATTCAACCATTTTTCTACAACATATGCGTCTATCTAACCTTCAAATATAGGTATATAGAAGTTGATTTGTACCTTCGAGGGAGCAATGCCTCTCCTCAAGGAAGATGCGTCGCCTATTGGTAGCAGTCGAAGGATTTGTGTGAACCTATACATCATCTCATTCCTCTATTGCATGAGGGCTTCCTCAAGATTTTTTTTGAAAATATCTCTTGTCTTGTCATCTTTCTTTTCTCCTACCATGAGAGGTCTCTTGGGTGTGAGAGATATTTTGTCCTCAATAGAAACAAGCTCAAGACCCAACTCTTTTTATCCTGACCTCGTTGGGGACATGCATTAAGACGACAAGGAGAAGACTGTTCTGATACCATTGATATAGATTTTATGATAAGAATGAAATGAAAACAGATTATTAAAATATGATTAACACATAACGACAAAGATACAATAAAACTAGTTTTCTATTCAATAAGGAAATAAGCTAACACTGTAAAATGCGGCGAAAAACAAGCTTACTGGAATGGTGGTGACTTATCTCTGAGAAGATATGTGATGATTGTGCTCATTCACAAAAATATGATTACAATGAGGCTCCGAAGGCCTTTTTACAATAAAAAATAATGTAAAAAACCCTAGACATCCAAAAACCTAACCCTAGGAGATGAAGCGCCAAAAGTCATGTGGGCCCTGTTTGGGTAAGTTAGTACATCAACTTCTTGGGGTCGTAACGTTTGCATACGATCTCTGTTTTAGGTGCATGATATCCCATTGGAAAGGTGTAACCGAGAATAATGATTTTCAAATGGCCTAGGGAAATGCATCCAGTATACACATGGGTCCCAAATCCCCAAAAAACATCGTTTAGGGTCTCAAAACGACCCCGAAAGTTTGGAACCCGAAAAACTGTTGAAAAACTTCCAAGGTGGAAAATAGTTTTTCGAGCCAGTGGAATAGGTGGGTGGCCACCGATATCCACCTGGATCAATCATCCCTCCCTAGGAAACAATTTTCTTGACTGCATGAAGTTCCCCCATCAAATGAGGAAATTTCTGCTCAATTTGGCCCCGGGTGAGCCACTTGCCTTGGTGCAAGAGTTTCCTTGCTTTGATGACTCGATAAAGATAAATCCTTTGTTGTCGAGTGCCCCTGATCTATGTGTCCAAAATATGATAATTGGATTCTTGTTGCATGCATTCAGGTTTGAGCACTTTTGGTGTCAATTTCTCTGCTATCTCCGAGGTTTCCAATAATGATGGGAAATATGGTTGAAGAAGATCCACGTTGAAGACTGGGTGTAGGCCAAGGAAAGGGGGAATGTAGATCTCAAAATCATTGTCACCCATAGACTTGGTGATAGTTTACATCCCATAATGGAGTGGGAGAAGCTTCCGATGGGGCCCTGTAAGGCGTTCTTTCTACAAGTGCAAACAAACATTGTTGCCCTCCTGAAACTTATGTGGCACCCGATGTTGATCATGGCGCTGCTTGTACTTGGAATTAGACATATGTAGAATATATTGAACCTATTGGTGAGTGTTCTAGATCCTTTCAATGAACCGGGTGGCTTTATCAACTTCTAGTGGAGCAAGGGACGAGTCAACCGAGGTGGTCGCCAAGGGTAGTGCAACATCCATGGGTCCCAATTGTTGGAATCCTAACCCCACCCGAAAGGGTTTGTGGCTAGTTGAGCTAGGCAGAGCTCGGTTGTATCTATGTTGGACATAGGGAAGAATCGTATCCCATGTGTGAGGGTGTTTTGAATTGTACATGCGTGGGATATATATGATCATCTGATTGACGACCTCAGTTTGGCCATATTTCTAGGGCTGTAAAGCAGTGGATTTGGCGAGCTTGGTATCCAACAGTGACCAAAGGATTGACCAGAATGTGTTGAGGAACCGTCTGTCATGGTCTGTGATAATGGTTTTTGGGATCCCAAAATGTACCCATACTCATTCAAGGAAGATCTTGGCAATGACTTCTATGGTGATGTTCTTCTTGCAGGTGGCTAGAATTGCCATCTTGGAAAAGTGATCAACAACCACAAAAACACAGTCATTTTCCATCTTGGTGGATGAGAGGCCTAACATGTAGTCCATTGAGATGGAGTCCCATAGCCTATTAGGAGTAGGAAGAGGGGTGTACATGCCTTGTTTCTTAGTGTTCGGTTTGGCAATAGTGTAGGTGATGCAGGAATAATATACTTGTTGAAATCCCGTCGATGTTTCAACCAATAGAAATGTTTTTGCAGCACTATCGCTGTCTTTTTGACACCAAAGTGTCCTGCCATCCGAATGTAGTGAGATTCCCAAATCAACTTCACATGCTCTCTTGATGGAACACAAATATGGCCTAGATGACACAACATCCCATCCTAAATATGGAAATTATCGATCACTGAGTTTTCGCCCAACATTTGGTGGGTGGTGGTGAAGTATGGGTTTGTCTCATAGAGGTGGGACCATCCAAAGGTCTCATGGCTGTAAGAGTCTGGTACCATGGTGAGTTCTGCGAATGGAGGTCGATTGAGGCAATCAACAACTTAGTTGGTACTACCTGTTTTATACTTGATGTTGAAGTGGAACAGGTTGTAAGTATGTGGACCACTTCTGATGGTGGTCATTATGTAATTTTCCTGGGGTCTGCATGAACTATAGTGGCTTATGATCAGTGTGGATGACTATCTCCTTCCCAAGAATGTAATGTCTCCACTAGAGGAAGGCTTGCACAATGGATTACATTTCGTTTTCGTAAGTAGGGTACTTACAAACAACATCTGATAGTGTCTCACTATGATATTCCACGGGGTGGAAGTGTTGAGTGAGTACAATGCCCAAAACATGTTCTGAAGCATCTATCTCGATCTCAAAGGGATGTTGTAGGTCCAGTAATGAACGTATTTGGGATGATCTCAAACACTTCTTCAATTCATCGAAGGCTTGTTGTTGGGATAGACCCCACACAAAATTTTCCTTAATTCCACCCCTGGTTACTTGGCTGAGGGCCCATGCGATATGAGAGAATCCCAACACTAACCTACGATAGAAATTGGTGAGGCCTAAGAAGCTCTAAATTTCAGTAAGTGTGGTTGGGGCTGGACAGTCATGGATGACTTGGATCTTGGTTGGATCCACATGCAGACCATGTTGATCAATGATGTACCCTAAGTAATGGACCCTTTCCATGCTGAAGGAACATTTTTCCAAGTTTGCATATAGTTTGTGTTGCCGTAGGGTGTGCAGAAGCTGCTAAATATGTTGCACGTGTTTCACGCAAGTATTTTTGTATATGAGGATGTCATCCAGAAAAACTACTACAAAAGTATTGGTGAAAGGTCATAGGATATCATCCATCATCCTCATAAACAAATTTGGAGTAGTTTTCAAACCAATGGGCATGACCAACCATTCAAAAAGACCTTCTTTTGAGTTGAAGGCGGTCTTCCATACATCTGTCTGTTCTATTGCGACCTGGTGTTAGCTAGACTTTAGATCAATATTACTGAAGTATTTGGCTCCTGTGAGTTGATAAAGGAGGTCATGTATTCGAGGAATTGGGTACCGATTTAGGAATGTGATTTTATTCAGGGACCAGTAATCAATATAGAGTCACGAGGTCCCGTCTTTCTTCTGCACCAACATGATTGGGCTCCCACAAGACAATGTGATGGGACATATGTGCCCCTTGTGTAGAAGTTATTGGATCTACCTCTTGATCTCCTTGTTTTCTAACAGAGAGCAATGGTAGACTGGCCCATTGGGTAGCAGTGTGCCTAAGGTCATATCGATGGGATGCTTGACCTGGCAGTGGAGAGGTACCCCAGTAGGAGAGGAGAAGATACTGAGCATTATTCCACGACCTTATCCACTTTATTCTCTTGTGTGGAGATATCAGCTGCAGAGGCCCTGGATGTGGCTGTGATCTTTCTCTCACTCTGAGAGTGAATCACAAAGAAGACAAATTTCTCGGTTTGAGAGATGATCTTCCTACATTGCTTGGTAGAGATCAAGGAAAAAATACTAGGAGGGACTGCCTCGGGTATCCTATACAATTTATTGTTCAAAGTAATAATAACACTACGAGGCCTAGTCTCATATACAACATAAAATTTCCATAAATAAGGTTGGCCCAAAAGAACATTACAAATTTTGAGAGGATAAAAATCACATAATAAATCATCTTTGAAGGGCTTGATTCCATATGATATTCGACACTATTGGCTGATGAGGATATCGCTTTCTTGGCAAATCCATCCAATGGTGTAGGGTTGTGGGTGCAGCATTGTCAGCAGGGCCAACCACTTGATGAACTCTGCTGAGATGAGGTTCTTCTAGTTACTGCTATTAACAATGAAGTGCAGTGGGGTGCCCTTTACCCACATCTGTGAATGGAAGAGGCACTCTCCTTCTTCTGGCTTGTCTGGTTCACCAGGATGGAGCTTGGTTGTAGAAACAGAGGCACTGGGTTTACTGTCAATGATCCATATTCCCCTTTTTGGTTCTGACTCAAAGTCAGAACCCACATCTCATTCATAGGATTTCACTTCGACCACTAGTGACTTCATTAAGTGACAATCAACAGTGTTATTGCAAGATACCAGATATATAAAATATGCAGAACAGAAACGAAATGCTAGAAATAACAGAATAACAGTGAAATATCCAGCATAATCTTCACAATACACAGAAATGATATACGAAATAGCAACAGA
>SNQJ01S0007452.1:118281-130714 GCA_010110895.2 Picea sitchensis | reverse complement strand
GTCTTCTTACATCCGCCTTATTCTATTTTATTGAAAGGTCTTATTAATATTGACCTTTATTACATCCGAATACATTAATCTACCTATGTGCGGGTTAGGACCTTAACAGTTATGCCAAGGGATCTTATGGAAGTCGCACCACTTCCCGATATCTTTCTTTGTCTTTCTAGTTTCCTTATTTTCTTTCATCTTGGAATGGTTTTCCTGATAATGTCCATATTTTATCTGTCCTTTGTTCTGTGGGTTGGGGATGCCCTTTCCTGGATTGTTTTGTGAAGAGTTCTGAGGCTCAAATTTCCACATCTTTTGTTTGAGCTTCTGCTTGATTTCAATGTCATATCGGTAGGTCACGCCTAAGGATGATATATATAGAAATTACATTTTGGTTTGTATGTATCTATGTGGAGCATCGTGATACTTGAGAACCAGATGTTTCTCTGAATCTTTGATACCCAGCTTGGTGTGAAAGGTATGGAAGATATTTGTGAACTCTAGCACTTCTTGATATCTTTCTTGCCACAGTGTGATCATTTGGTATACAAGTCGTCATAAATTCCGACAGGCTACTATTTTTCCTTAATAACATCCCTAAAGGATTCCCAGGTGGACGTGAATATAAACAATGAGGGTTCCTCTATTTCCTTTTTCGCACATAAATTTTCCCACCAGTCTTTGACATGGGGAATGACTTTGAGGAGTGCAAAAGTAAGTTTTTCTCTATTTCAAAATTTATGGAAAGAAATATACCCTTGTATTATATTCAACCATTTGTCTACATGATCTGCATCTATCTGAACTTCAAATATAGGAATATCAAAGTTGATTTGTACCTTGAAGGGGGCGGTGCCTCTGCTCAAAGAAGATGTGTCGCTTGTTGGTAGTGATCGAAGGATTTGTGCGAAACTATCCATCATGTCATCCCTCTATTGCATGAGGGATTCCTCAAGCAACATTTTGAATGGATCTCCTATCCCTTCATATTTATTTTATCGTTCCATGAGAGGTCACTTGGGTGTGCGAGATCTTTTGTCGTCAAGAGAAACAAGATTGAGACCCAATTATTTGTACCCTGACCTCATTGGGGACATGCATTAAGACAACAAGGAGAATACCTCTCTCATACCACTGATCCATATTTTATGAGCAGAAAAAAATGAATATAGATTATTAAAATATTCTTAGAACAAAATAACAGAGATACAGTAAAACTGGTTTTCTATTCAATAAGGAAATAAGATGAAACTATAAAATGCAGTGGAAAATAAGATTGCTGGAATGGTGGCGTATTATCTCTGAGAAGAGATGTGACGACTGTGCTCATTCACAAGAAGATGATTACAATGAGGATCTGAAGGCCTTTTACAATAATCAGGAATGTCAAAAACCCTAGACATCCAAAAACCTAACCCTAGGAGATGAAGCGCCAAAAGTCATGTGGGCCTCGTTTGGGTAAGTTAGTACATCAACTTCTCGGGTTTGTAACTTTTGCACGATATCTCGTTGCAAAGGTATAATCGAGAAGAATTATTTTCAACTGGCCTAGGTCAGAGACGTAGACAGTCACCTGGGCCCCAAATCCCCAAAAAACGTCGTTTAGGGCCTCAAAACGACCCCGAAAGTTCAGAACCCGAAACATTGCTAAAGAAATGCCAAGGTGGAACACTATTTTTCAAGCCAGTGAAATAGGTAGGTGGCCACCGATATCCACCTAGATCAAAATGATTTGAAAGAGTCGCAAATTGTGTCTTCCATTGATTCATCTCAATTTGTGTTTAAAGAAGGATATGAATTTTTCCATGATCAATTATTTGAGGTTGAAAAGTATAATCAACCAAATACTATTACCAGTAATGATTATTCAAAAATGTTGGTTGTTCCATTTATTTCACCTCAAATAGTTAATCTTGAAGTATTCAAGCTCAATGAAAATTTTCAAGAGAATGGGACACTTCTTCTTTGATAAAAAATCATGATAAGTTCTCGCAATATTGATCTTACTTTTTTACAAGATTCTTTCCATGATAATCTAATACTTTATTCTCATCAGGAATATTTATCGTCTGTGAATTCATTCAAACAATCCCATGTTAATTATTGCACGTATTATTATAGGATTGTAGATTGGTTGGAGTATTCATATCTTCAAAAGTTTCTAATGAATGGTAATATTATCTTCACCTTATTTAGAGATCAAGGAGGTAACTTTGACACACTCCTTTGATATCCTTTAGATGGAGAAAATATGGAACGAAAGGAAAATTTTTGGGAGTATGGGGCACTTTGTTCAAGGCCAATGGTTATGTCGGGTCCCCATAACTTTGACAAGCTTCCCAATCTCAGTTACATTTTTTCATGTTTTTGCGACCTATATAATGACAAAATTGCAGAATGGTTGGAGGATTCATACATCCAGAATGTTCAAGGGAATGGTAAGGTCATGCTTACTTTGTTTCTAAATGATGATTATAAAGGTAAGTATGATGTATTTTTTTCATATTTTGATATACTACCATTCTTGTCACTAATATTTGATTTTGTTTTCATTGCAAGATTGGAGTTACTCCAATGGTTACATTGGAAGCATGACTTCACTTAGTATTTTGATTTGTTTAGTAGTTAGAGTAGGTTTCCTTTAGTTTTCTTTCTCACTTTTTCTTTTTGTAATAATGCAGTTATGAACACAAGTGGGTACACCAAGAGAACCATAATATGAATTTTTTCAGGGAAGTCCACTTTAATATTTTTCTCTCTGCTTTTCGTTGAATATTTCTTTTCAAAAACACATTATCATCATGGAAATTTTAAAATGGAAAGTAAAGAGATAAGTAAATTTGAACTGTCAATTCACCCAAATTCAACCTTGGCCCAAGATGCCATGAGTAGGACTGCACTCATCTTAATATGAATTTTTTTTGTTTTCTTTAATCTCTGAATAAACTCACATCTCATGAAACATTATCTTAAGGAAATAACCTTCTCGTACATGAGACTTTATATGATTTAGTTATTCCTTTGTTTTACAATGGGATGCTAGTAGATCCAAAAGATCCAGTTTATCTTTGGCCAAAGTCATTTTCTAAAAGTGTGATTTTGTTGTTTTGATTTGTTTGTTTCGATGTACTTCTAATTTTGATTTCTTTCAATAAAATATGATTTGGTTTGTTGAATTCTCTTTATTTTATATTTTTGAGTGAGTCTTTTCTTTATTGTCTGTCTATATTTCTAGTTCAATAACTTTGTTTTTTGAAACTTGTCACCATATGGAAATATTATTCAAAAGATCGTACCACCTGCTGGTCTCCAAATAACCTGAGATAGTCCAAATATGGTCTTGAAATAAGATTTATCTCAACTCTATTAGACAATTTTTTTGATTGTTACCATTCTTATTTCCCTTCAACATTATTGTAGGGAATTGTCTTTAAAAGTTGGAGTGATATATGGTTATCATGGATATTATAAGACTTTTTACGCCATCTTAGTGCTTAAGGGACATTTCATTTTTGCTTCCTCATCTTCTAGATAATCTCTTATTCAGAGATCAAAATAAAATTTCGTGATTGGATCACTTGCGAGCTTGAAATAATGAAGAATGAAGTTTATAATTGAGAGTTGGAAGGTCTCATCACGAGTCAATCCATCATGACCATAGGAATTTTATAGAACTGAGATTACCATTCCTGGTCACCAATCCAGGGTAGTGGCCTTCATTCTTCTCAACTAAAGGACAAGAGGTCTCATTGTTGGTGCAATTATTTGCATAACATATTACCAAACATAAATTATCAACCGAGATTTGTAATCAATAGAGTTGATGCACTATATGTGCTGATAATAGATAGGTTCCTATGTCTATTTAGTATAGCTTAGATAAGAAAACCAACAATAACAAAATACTCTATTTTCAAAGATAACACTCTTCACACAATTCAAAAATTAGAAAGCAAAACTTGCAACCATGCACTCAAAAGATTTTTCTTAGATAATGCCTTGTCCATTTACAATCTCATGAAGTGGAAAGATGGAATTTGAATCTATTATCTGTAGCTAATATCCTTAACAACAACTAACAAGCAAATCTAGGCACACTTCAACAATAACAAAAGATAAATCTTATAGTAAAATGTTGAAGCAAACACTCAATTGAAAAGGCTCTTGCTCACATAATAGATATGTTCATTATAGGCTTGTGAAAAGAAGATATGGAATCAAATCGTGTTCCCTGTAGCAATTGAAAACGATAATCAACAATTCACTCTTAAACAAAAGAAATCATAACTCTATTTACTCCAATCAAACCTGTGTAGTACATAAAATAGACAATATAATTGAGAGGCTTAATTAAATGGTGCATGAAGGTGAGAGATGAAGTCTGATATCATTTCATGTAACAACTCACTTCAAACTTGCAAGAAATTCTTATCTAATTTTGCACACACTTCAAAATTAATTGATGCATCCCAAACAAAAATTTAATACAATCTTACAATCTTGCAATTCTAGAAATTACTTCATTTCTACACAGGAAACATAATTTTTAATGATATGTTCCATTTAATGGCTTATGTAATGTGAATGATGGACTCCCAACTGTTCCTATACTGCCACTCTTTGCAATCAATTCTAACAGTGAAATAAAAAATGAAATCAAAACAAGTACATGAAATAGAAATCTATGCTAATAATTTACAATGAGCTTACCAAGATGGATAGGTGGGCCCTTGACGATGCCAACATGGAATATTTTAGAACAGAATATGATAAATTATAAGAGACACACATGATCCTTGAATTCAAACTTCCATTGATCTTCAACAAATAAATTTACAAAAAAAGTTGGTTCAAAAATCCAATTTGCAGCATACTAATCCCTCTTTCTTCAAGAACCAATCTTACATCATAATAATTCCTTTATAATAAGACCTATTAGGTCTTATTTATACATAAAATCCATGGAGGAATGGATGAAACTGAATCCCCAAGCTAAGAAAACATTTTTTACAATTTTAGGATAAATCCCAAAAATCTGTGTTTTTTAACAATTTGGGCAGATTCAAGTTAGTCCCCCACCCATATCTCCCAAACAAATTCTAATTTTGAAAAAAGGCCTGCAATATACTCAAGTTTTCATATTATGGACAAAACCCATGTATTAGAATTTTTGGATCTGATACCATATGCACGAAAATCGAGGCGCAAGTTGGCAGTTTGAATTTTTTGCTAATTTTGATAGAATCATTCCCCCTGAGTTGGAGGTCCACATGTGCGATCTGGGTAAATTATGACTCACATTTCCACATGAAAACATCTCTCTGGACAAAACCCATGAGCCTGATTGTCTTCTAGAAACACTCAAAAATTCTGAATTATGTCTAGTACCGGATTAGCACAGGCTGGTACCGGAATAGGTGGAGCCTTGGTACCGGATCATGTTGCTTAAGAGTAAAAGTGATTAGGATCATACATAATCAAGAATTTAATCTAATTAACACAATAAAATTAAAAAAAACATTCCTTAATCATAAGTTACCTCTTATGCACATGAACAAGGTCATCAAATGTATTTATGGAGGAAACCGTCGATTAGATATACATGGCATAGGTAAAATAGGCTCATATAGAGGGTAATATAGGGCATTAGAAGTTTAAAAAATGAGACTCAACATTCCCCCATGCTTAAGTCATTGTATGTCCTCATGCAACAATGATCTTCAAAATTTTCAAAGTTGATGGTACTCCTCACTTGATCAAGCATTCTTGATGCTCCACCCTTATTTAGCTTCTAAGTTCCAGTTATACAATATCAAATTCTTGGCCTATGATTCACACTTCTTACGCATGGAAAAGTAGTTATGACGGAAAAGTGGAGTCATGAGTAATAGATTAGATATGTTAGTGATTTGACGTTAAGTCTTATCCAATCTGTTGTGGATCATAGTTAGGAGAAAGGGGTGGATGTGGCTCTAATACGATTATAGGATAGTGGCCAAGAGTTTTCTAAATGAATTTGACTTAATAGGCCTCCATGGATATATTACCTTTAAAACAAAAGTGATATAAGCATAGTTTAGATATCATTTGAAGAGAGGAACACATAAAGGAATACATACCAAGATGATTAACTTGTTTCTTATCCAAGTTTTTAGAGATGATGCTCTTCTTGTTTAGGTAAGGTGAATTACATATACTGAGGGTCCCACTTCCCATGCAAACCTTTTTATTTTAAATATAGAACTCTAAAGTGGATACTTGAAGGTTCTTAAGAACATCATCCGAGAGATATAAAGGTCATCTCCTAGCCTTGATTTGATAATGATTTCTTCAGAATGAGACCCAAGGGTTTATGTTCAATTTTAAGTGTGCCATTTTATGTTTTTCAACTCCCTTTACCCGGCATAGCCCCGCTTCTAGCAGGCCTATTCATTACCCCAACGGGTTTACATTAGTACCATACAAGCATGGCCCCGTTGCTAGCAGGCCTGTTCAGTACCCCGGCGGGTTTACTTGTACTTCCTGATACTTCCTTTTTATTATATTACTCAAAAGATTTAGAATGATGTATACTATTCATTGATAGTTTTAGAGTATAAGGAAGGCAGGTGGTATGAGAGTGTTTTAGAGTTATTAGGCACATAAATAATTGTTTTCAATTATCCCAAGGGTGACATCATCCACATTCAACTTAAATATCAACTATTCAATGTATAATGTAACATCTCGGGTAATGACTAAGAGGTCCCTCTAGTTAATCCTATTAGGGTTCTCATGAAAGTTCATTGTGGTTTTTCAAGGGTGGTCCACCTCATGAGGTTTTCATCAATACCTTCAAAGAAAAACTTGTAAAGATAAACTTGGATAAAAATTTGTTTGAATCAACTAAGTTAGTATTAGACATAATGGTGTCACCACTTTTCAATGGATATTTCAATTAGCAATCACTTCTTCAAAATGATGAGGTAATAAGACATGTGCACCCATTATCATATAGAGCTAAATGTGAAAATATCTTCTTAAAGGATGGAAAGGATTATTCATTTAGGGTTGAGTGTAGAAATGTAGGAGGAAGATGTACATGAGAGTAAAAACAATTCAACACAAAACTTAAATGATCCTCGCTAGAAAGAACATGAATATATTAGCCCAGACCTCCTATTAACTAAAGTGAAAACAATGTTAAGCACATGACAAAGATCATATCACTTTGGCATCAGTACCAGATAAGTAATGGAGTAGGTTTCTGCAATATCGGAACAGATAATATTGGAACAAAGTGACATGATGGATGATTTTTGCTCATTCATGGCGACAACCACTTCACAAAGAAATTTAGTGATAATATACGAGGAGATGTATACGAGGGCTTCCGAAATTTCATGGTAGGGAGCGTGCAATAATTGAGAGTAACCATATGTTTACTGCATAATTAGTCTAATTCCTTACTAAAACGAAAAAATGTTGAGTTTATACGTCCTATTGCTTGAAGAATTTAAATCGAGAAGAAAAACTTGAATATATGATTAGAGATACCGACACCTTATTACCAGTACCAGATCACCTAAGTATCAGATGGATGCAGGGTTGTGATTTAGTACCGGAATAGCGTAGAGTTGTGGTTCAGTACCAGAATAGCACATACCTCCTCCTTTGGTACCAGATGAAAACACAGACGATGATCAATATTGGATGAACACATTAATTTTATTCAGTACCGGATGAACGCAAACTTTCTCTTTTAGTACCGGATGAGCACATAAATGACCATTAGTACTGGAATAGCGCAGAGTTATGGTTCAGTACTGGAATAGCGCAGAACTCCTCCCACAGTACTGGATGAATGCAGAGTTAAACATTGTTTGTAGTACCAAATGATTGCAATTCTGCAATACCGGAATAGAATGGTACCAGAATTCTAGAAATGACTATCAAATCCTAGCACTGGACATGTTGATTTGGCCTCGTCGATGGAAGTTGCAAAATAATATGAAGGTTTCAACAACCACTCCCCCATGCCTAAGTTTTTGCATGGCCTCATGCAAACAATGTGAGATGCTAAAAAAAATCTTCTCAAAGAGTTGCGAACATTTGCTAAAAACAAACCAATAGAACTAATTAAAACTAGATTTGTATTCATGCTTACAAATAGAAAATATAGGAAAAATGTCAAAAGTTGCATTATAACTATGAATAAAATAGTTTGGAATTAGCATTTAGTTTCAATTTCTATTAAAAAAATCATTGAATTGATCATCCTTGTGAAATAGTGGTCTTAAAATAGATAGGTAATGATGAAGCATGAATGCATCATTTTTAACAACTTAACGAAAAAAAAGAACTTTGAAGAAATAGGTCATGAAGTACTCCCTTAAGTGTTGTCTTCCGTTGAAAAGGATGCCTTCTCCTCTTTTGTAACCCTTCCAGTATCATGTGTGCATTCAGAGGATGAAGAGATTCCCTTCTCATAAGATTCCAAACAAAATTATCATAACTTTTAGAAAGAAATCTACTATAGGAATGAAATATCTTAAACTGACTGCTTATTAGCTTTTGACATTCCCATTTATGAAAAGTATGAAAGATAGGTTGCATTGCAACATTTATTTTTTTATTTACCTATCCTACTCTAATTGAACAAAAGAAAATGCCCTTCAAGTATATGAATACTTCCAATGAAACCATGTGCGCAACAGGGTTAAAAATATATCCATACTCGGGTTTAAAAGATAAATTTTAATGCATACTGGAGTATGAAGGAACAACGACTTTGATGATGAGATCAAGAAATAATGAAAAATAAAAGAGTGGTGTGACCTAATAACTAATTGAAACCATATTTCAATAGGATCAAGATATTCTTGTTTCTCTTCTTTGTTTAGGTTACACTGAATGTCCTCCTCTACCATGCTATGCAGATTATCCTCTTTAAAATGATTGGTATTTGGAGTACATACATGATATGATGAGAGGCATGCTAAGGACTCCTCAATATCAGGTTCCACTGGTTGCTCTCCATTGAATAATATCCATGATTCTTTATTCTCCTCAACAAATTGACAAGAGGAAACCGACGATACTTCTAAATCTTCCTGTGGAGAGACAACTAGATTCTTGACTGCTGTGAAGATATTCTCTTCCTGAGAGGAGGATATCCCAGATGCTACTATAAGATGAGAAAGTTCTTGGAGGAACATTCTTCAAGATCTTGATCATCCTTGAATTACTCTAGCTGGTTGATGATACCTGTTTCGCTACACAGATTAATACTCGGGGGGTTCTTACAGCACCCCAAACATGATTTATCATCAAAGATATGAATTTTAAAACTATTTGTAAAAACAAAACACACTAATATTGAACTCCTTGTGTTACTGGGAACCTCCTGTCACCAAGTTATCGGTTTGCACAAGTTAGATCATCATAAATAAAAATAGATTTGCATAAATAAAAACACACTTGCATCAAAAGAAGAGAGGACAACCTAAGTTTGGAGCAACCCCACTAAAGTGGATGCATGGGTTCTTCCCGCATGTCTTACCATCTTCTCTCTTCCCTTAGGTCATCCATAAAACCAATCCAAAACCATTAAATAAATCTGATTCAAATACTACCTATTACTGTTTACAACTCCCCGACAACGATGTCAAAATGTTGGTGCAATTATTTGCATAATATATTACCAAACATAAATTATCAACTGGGATTCGTAATAAGTAGAGTGGATATGTGCTGATAACATATAGGTTCCTATGTCTGTTTAGTATAGCTTAGATAAGAAAACCAACAATAACAAAATACTCTGTTTTCAAAGATAACACTCTTCACACAATTCAGAAATTAGAAAGAAAAACTTGCAATCATGCACTTAAAAGATTTTTCTCAGATAATGCCTTGTCCATTTACAAGATCATGAAGTGGAAATATGGACTTTGTATCTGTTATCTTTAGATAATATCCTTAACAACAACTAACAAGCAAATATGGGCACACTGTTGAAGAGAAATCCCCCTGCGGACAAGTGGATTCTCTCGAGGTCCCTAACTCTTTAAGGCCAAGATAGAAAAGTACTTAACGTGGATAATGACTTTCCTTTTAGATATAATTAAGCTAATAAATGAAAGAGAAGGAGAGAGATATGTACCTTATGGGATAAGTTGAGGATTTCTCTCCTTCAGTTGAGGATCTTCCCTAAGATCATGCCTTGAGATCATATTCGAATCCAACCATCTTCAGATATTGAGGGGATCTTTCCCTCATTCTTCTCAACAAACCAAATTTCTCCCATAAAAGGTAGCGCTCCCCCAAAAGGGGCACCAAATCATTATAACGCTCCCCCAAAGAAGGCCAAGTAGCGCCAACACTCCCTGACAGTGTATAGGGGAGAACTCCCCTCCAAAACCCATTTTTGAGTGGTTCTTTCAGTGGCAAAAGGCTTGTACTTCTAATAGACCGATTCCTCCTCTTCAAAACTAGTCTTTGAGGTGTCCTAAGTGTCCCTTTAATGTCGTTGGAGGCATGACATAGGCAAGAAGATAGTATGATGTTAGAAAAACTTATAAAACTTGTAGTCAAGATGAAACACTTGCAGACAATATGAAACACTTAAAACACTTCTAATGACGACAATTGCGACACTATTGAAGTGAGTAATTTTGAGGTGTAATAGATTGCCCCCCAAAGTATGAAGTTAGAAGACGTGATGACTGAAGTACTTTGTAGATTTTTTTAAGCAAGGTTATAGATGTAGAGAACTTGATAGAAGATGCACACAAACATCCGACAAATATTATGACATGTTTCAAACCCAAGGCATGCATACCTATGCTTGGGTGATAAAGACTTGCAAGATATGGCCACCATAAAATACACCGTGGATCCATAATTATATTGATAAAAGGTATAGCCACTAAGGATACAGTGTGGATCTATACTCCTATGACCTGAACTGATCATAGCCACAAATAATACACAATGGATCTATGAGATGACAATACATAGCCACGACCAATACAAAGTGGATCTATGTAACAGTATATGTGTCATTGTTCAAACAAAACCCCTTCGCAACTTGGGAAAAGTACATATAAGATTAATGAATCAACCCAGGGTCTTCTTACCGATCCTGATGTAGTACGAATCTAACCATGTGGATAGATGTCCTGATGTCGAACATGGAAAAAACCACTTGATTACCGTTCAATGATGTAAAAAGTTAACAAGAGCGAGGGAAATCACCATTGATGTCAATGATTCCCAAGGTACCCTAGTACATTCCAAGAAATGTGAATAGAGGAGCTGAAGTCGAACATTCATGGAATCATCCAATCAGAGGTCAATGATGTAAACCCACTGTCGGATGTGAGGAGGCCTGCCATTGAGGCATGCAGGTCCCAAGGTACTAACTGGTTTCTAAGTCTAGTTCTCGGATAATGTGTTGTAATCGACAGGAATAGACTCGTCGCAGGAGGGCCTTGATGTATCCCCCATCAACGACACAAAATTGACACAGAGATGTAAATTGGTAGATCAAATGAACATGGACTGACATGCGTATTGAAACAAGATATTTGTGATGGCTGACTCTCGAGGCGGATACTTCCCTTGAACACTGAGGCACAACAGTAGAAACATGACATGGACCAAAAGACGATGATGCAGTGGATACTGTGAATTTCATCGAGTGACCTAAAGAAGTAAGAAAAACTCATAGGATTGGTTCAATGCAGAGGTTAAGCAGATTAATATGTGTGCAAAGACAAAGTGTCGTGTTCAAGGGTGACTCTAAGAGTTACTGGTAATGTTCTCAAAAAATGCTTGGCTTGCTTGCTTCAATTTCCCCCCCATCTAGATAGATGAGTACCTCTTTGTAATTTAATGATCTCTAGGAGGGTAACACATGCTCGATATAACTGACCTTTGGTAAGTCCCTCTTCCTTTGTTTAACGAACTGGAAGAAGTAAGGGTTTGGTCCCATATGGTCCCTTCAATGTATGATTGTTTAACAAGTCTAGAGAAGGTAAACTCGGTGGTTTTTCATATTTAGAGAGTCTGAAAAATAACTTAAAGACAACTCCATTGTTGTCATTTTTCTTAATGTTAGTCTCGCGAGGCCAAAAAAGAGATAAATTATCACTCGAAAGACACCCTTTCAAACCTTTTAACGAGTGGGAAAGGAAGCAAGATCACTCGACAATATTTTCACGTTTAGAGAGTCTGAAAAGAGATTAAAGAAGACTCCAGGGGGTTCCTTTTTTGTATATCCATGCGAGCCCGAAAAAGAGATAAAAGGTTTCTTGGCTACATTCTCCTGTTTTCACAAGCGCGAGAAAGAACAAATACTAAGCTCGGTACTCTGCCCTCATCTTGAAAGCTAGTGGCTTGACTCTAGAATGATCATCAAAGGCTGGAGACATGCCCCCCAAGCTTCAATTCATTCACC
>SNQJ01S0007452.1:99597-110272 GCA_010110895.2 Picea sitchensis | reverse complement strand
GTGGGGCCCATGGAGGGGAAAACACTTTTTCGGACCCCACCCACCATTAAAGGTAGAAAGGTCGGGGGGTTCCGAAATGAAACGAGGATCGTTGAAATGGATATGGAAGGTGCCACTGACGGAGATAAGTGTGGTCCTTAGGTGCTCTGCGACAAAATGTCACATATTTATTATTTTTACCCTAATGCCACAAAACTGTTGATCTGGAGATGGTAGCCAGATCTTCATCATTGAAGATCGATCCTATAATTGTGTGCATTCTGAGCCCAATTTGCATGTTATGATTAGCTTCCATTTTTGTGGAAGCTCACTGCATTTTCCACTGGATTTGTTGATCCTAGCCATCTCCTGAACACATAAAAACTAAAATGGAATTCTTGTATTCTCTATTAGTGATAACTTATGATGGCGAGTATTCCAATTTCAAACAAGAACATGTGATCCTCACTCAATAAATAAAATTCGATGGTGAAAAATGAAAAGGCAGACATGAGACATGAAAATAAAAATGGAGGACAGGATAAACAAGCAACAACAAAACTCAACATTGATGGATGGATAGGGTGAAAGTAAAAAAGGGCAAGGGTGCAAACCTAGGTTACAACATTGGCTCCAACTGGAGGATATCCCATCCCTTTGAGGTGCTGAGAACCATTTATCAGTGCCTTAGGATTAAACAAATGCTCTTACCTTCCATTATTTACCTCTGTTTCTATATGTCATCCCTGTGTATCTTCTACTATGCCTTGGCCATGCATTTTATTGAATTGAAAACTGAAACTAAACCCCAGTGCCTTTGTTGGGCTATGGAGTCTTTATTAACAAATGACTAAATAATCAAAAGAAACAATTAGAGGAAAACATCTATGGTACAAAAGGGACCTTCATCATGCTTAAACAAAATAGTGTTTCAGGAATCACCCATTTACTAGGCCTCCAAAGATCTTTGTATCATCTAGATTGTGCAAGATGAATGTGTTGTTGTCTAGAACTTCAACCACCTTAAAAGGGCCAAACCAGAGGTTTTCAAACTTATCATGCTTGACTTATCATCCCACCTCAAGACCAAGTCACCTTTCTTAAAGATATCCTTCCTGGTTTTCTTTTCAAAGGTTGATTTGATCTTGTTCTGATATGCTTCTATCCTCTGATCCAATGCTTCTCTCTTTTTTTGAACTTATATAATCTGGAATATTCTCCTTTGGATGTCATTGGGCTCCTCAATCTCTTCCTACAATAATTTTAGGACTGGTATACCAAGATGAGTGGGAAAAACAACTTCTATGCCATAAAAAAGATGAAATGGTGAGGTTCCCAAAGACTTATTGGTGCTAATTATGTCAGCCCACAAAGCATACTTGAGTTTAGAGTCCCAAGATTTCTTGTTTTCAGTCAACAACTTCTTAATGATCCTGATGAGAGTCTTGTTTGATGACTCTTCCATACCATTCCCCCAAGGGTAATAGGGTGTGGAATGTGTCAAGGAAATGTTATGACTGCCACAGAAGTCAATCATGGCTTTGGAATTGAATGCTTGGGCATTGTCTATTATAAGCTTACTGGGGCAACCAAATCTAGCAAAATTATTGGTTTCCAGGAAATTCATGATCACCTTGTCACTGGCATTCCTGGTGGGAACAACCTCAATCCACTTGGTGAAGTAGTCAGTGGCAGTGATGATCCACTTGTGTTATCCACTTGAGGGTGGATTTATCTCTCCTATGAAGTATAACCCCCATTGTTGGAATGGACCACTGGAAGTGATAGGTTTTATGGGTAGTGACAATAACTTTTGTTTTCCTACAAATATTTTACATTCATTGTAGGCCCTAACAGTGGAAAACACATCGGAGAAAAGGGTAGGCCAGTAGTACCATGCCCTTAGGATATTGAGAGATGTAGCCTTCTAGTGTTGGTGTCTTCCGCAAACTCCTCTATGCATTTATACTGTGACTTTTTTGGCTTCATTTTCATCAAGTCATTTTAATAGGATGCCAACATGATCCCTCTAATACAAGCTTTGGTTTGAAATGTATAATTTGATATCCTTCAATTTGAGAGACCTGGCCTTTGTCTTATTCACATCTGGTGGACATTCAAAATGCTGCAAAAGATAAATGATGTTTTATACCAAGGTGAAGAGGAGTAGTTTTGAAATACCTATAAGCTATCTTGTCCAGGCTGTCTGAGGGGTGTGTCTGATTGGGTGAAGTTTTGATGCAATTCTATCACCTTACAGTTTGATTCTGATAAGAACTTTGCAAGTCCTTTTCCGTTGATAAGCTTGGTGGTATTTATGTGCAGGTCATACTCCAATAGTTTGAAAATCCACTTCCCTCTTTTTCCCTCACTATCTGGTTGGACCAAAATCTCTTTGACATTGCTACTAGGAACAAAGGCTATTATGATAGACTATAACACATAAACCCTGAAGGATTTGAGTACTTTGACTAGTGCATATGCATGTTTCTCTAATATATCATACTTCAGCTGAGCATCTTAGAGGGATCTGTTGAAAAATGCTATGGTTTGTTCATGCCCTTCTTCATTTTTCTACAGTATTACAACAACAACGGTCTCCTCTGAAGCAAAGGAGAAGATGAAGAAATATTTGGTATAGTCATGGCTGGCTAATACATGGGATTCAACTAAAGCCTACTTCCTTGGAATGCTTATTTTTCCTCTAGTGACCAATTTATCACAACATATTTCTTCAACATGTTAGTAATAGGCTTCAAAATGTCAGCAAAATTTGGCACAAAACATCTGAGGAAGTTTATCTTACCAATAAAAGACTAGGTAACCTTTTTATTTCTAGGTATCTCAATCTCTTGAATGGAAACAAACCTCTTGGGATCAATTTTTATACCTCATTCTGATATGATGTGACCCAAGAGCTTTCCTTATGGCATGGAAAAGTGAGACTTCCTAGGATCCAGGGATATTCCATACCTCATGCATTTATTGAAAACCTATTCCAGATGCTGCAAATGTTCATCATCAAACTTGAAGAAAATGGTGATGTCATACAAGTAGATGACCATAAATTTTTCTTTTTCCCCCACAAAATCTATGTCCATGGCCTAAAAAGTGGCCCCTGCATTCATCATCCCAAAAGGCATCTTTTCATACATGAATATTCCCCATGGGGTGGTGAATGTTGTTTTTTATTTATTGTCTTCACACACTGTTATTTGGTTATAACCATAATATCTATCTAGCAAGGAAATTCTGTGTGCACCTACCACCCTCTGTAAAATATGATCCATCTTGGGGAGGGGGTAATTATCCTTTAGAGAACACTTATTGAGATTTATGAAATCAACGCACAAGCGTATCTCCCCATTTTTCTTCCTTAAAGTTACTAGGTTGTCCACCCAATTTGAGTACCTTAATGGCACATTGATCTTTTCATCCAAAATTCTTTTCAACTCTTTCTCAATTATGGACATCAATAGGGGATTAAATTGTTGAATCTTCTGTATGAACGTCTTAGAGCCAGCCTTTAGGGGGATCTTGTGTTGGATGATGTGAGTGTCAAATGTCTTCAAATCTTCATAGGACCATGCAAAAATATCAGCAAACATTTTGATGAGGCTGACATATCTGTCCTTTTGTTCTACAACTAATGCTTTTGACAACTTTATGATCTTGCTAGTCTCAGGGGTCCCAATATTGCAATATGTTATCTCTTCTTCATGGTTGTTCATGGAAACTCCCTTGTAAACATCATTAATGTTAAAAAATCTTTCCAATGACACTAGTCCTCTTGGAATGTGATTGGTTTTCAGTTCCAAAATATCATGATCAGCTACTGTCTTCAGCAGATGAGATGTTTTCTAATCCTCTAATTCCTCATTTTCACCTTCTTGACTTTCTTGATCAATCAAGATATTGGAGAATTCATCAATGGTGTGTAAAAATATTTGCATCTCTAGGTCATCACTGAAGACTTGCCAGTGCTTTATGTTGTTTGGTATGGCTTTTCTATGTTTTATATCCACTTGATATTTAATATTTGGGAAAATGGGAGGCCTGAAAGTGCTGGTAGCTAGGGCCAAAGAATCTGCCTTCTGATTCTTCTCTCTGGGAATGAAGGAAATGTTAAATGCTAGAAAGAAATTATTGATCATATCCCATACCTCATTTATGTATTTCTTGAGCCTCTATTTATTACCTTGATATATGTTCCTTTATTGATGATCAACTCAGAATCACCAAAAACTGCTAGATAGTCAATGGCCATGTCTTTAGTGGCCCTTAATCCCAGCACTAGAGCTTCATATTCAGCTATATTATTAGTAGTTTCAAACTCCAGCTTATAAGAGAGTGAGATTACCTCTTCTGAAGGGGAAATGAGGTGTATACTTGCACCACATCCTTCCTTGACAAATATCCATCGAAATACATCTTCCATACTTTGTTTTTCTGACCTATCAGTGACTGATCTCTGCGTTGGCTAACTAATATTTGAGGTTCATCATTATTTAAATGAAAAAAAGATGAGCTGATGTCATCCTCAACAACATAAATTGGGTGATTTATTGGGTTTTGATGGTCACTGAGAATGTAGGCTAACCTTGCTTATCTGTATAGCCTCCTATGTTCTCCTCCAAACACATGGATGGTGTCATAAGTGAGGTCCATTTGCAATGATTCTCCAACCTTCTTACCCTAATTTTTGGATAAGAGCATACCAAACTTTGGGGGAATTTTAGCCACAACAATGTCCATCACTACACTCTTCATGGGTAATTGTGCCAAATAAACCACCATATTCTTTATCAATCCTAGACATTTTACTTTCTTAGAATCAAAGGAGTTCAGGTCCTCATAAGGTTTGGTGATCTCTAGACCCAACTCTTCCATAACAACTTTGGGCATGGAATTGTGAGAGCCTCCTGAGTCCATAAGACAGTTATGCAGGATCTTATCATGGACATTCAAAGATATATAGAATGGAGGATAAGCATCCAAGCCATCCTAAATGTGTGGACCCACAGTAATGGCTGGATTTTCATCCTGCAAACTTATTACATCAGAATATACACTAGAAGAAGTTAGCTGCAGAACTTTCATGACAGATTTTTTGAAAGGTTCATTCTTCATCAATTCTGTCAAAGGAACATGTATCTTTATCTTTCTAAAATCATGTTCTAGGATGAAAGAGGCTGGTGGCCTATCAACTTTTTTTTTTTCAGGGGATGCATGTTTAGATGAGGGAGGTGGCTGAGTTTTAGATGACATACCTTTACTTGGATTTGGCTTGGGAGGGACTTCAGCTTGTTTCTTTTGATCATAGGTAGTGGCTTTGGGAGCCCCTAGTATTGTCCTCAAATCATATTTCTTCTAGGGTTGGCCTTGAATACCTCCCTCCTCCCCTATCTGATTATCAAATTGATTTGATATTTGTGCTACCTCATATTCTTGATGTGTTAAATGATTGGTATACTAATTTGTTTCATTGAAAAGCATGATAATATCATCCACATCATTACTGTCTGCATCCATATCCTCAATCTAAATGTTTTGGAAAGGAGGCACTACCTTTTGATCATCAACATTTCTCCTTTCCCTCTACATTATTTGAGGGGCATCATTAGGCCTTCTAAACTGATTTTGATTTCTATTACCAACCACTTGAAAAGATCTGTTTGGATGTTTAGATTCCCAATTTAGTTTAGCTATTTCAGATGTCATGTCCTTCAAAGTTTTGGTCATTTCATCAAGTTTGGGATCAAACATGGCTAGGTTAGAGGAGGCAGGGGAATCTTCTCTTTATTTCTTCTTTTCATTATAAGAACTAGACTTTAGTATGTATGATGCAAAGATATTGGATTGAACCTCAATGGCGACTTCCTGCATGGACAAGAATGTGGTGGATATTCTCTCCCTCAAGACTAAGGAGAAATTTG
Organism: Picea sitchensis; assembly: GCA_010110895.2. Lineage (NCBI taxonomy): Eukaryota > Viridiplantae > Streptophyta > Pinopsida > Pinales > Pinaceae > Picea > Picea sitchensis. The sequence goes on along the minus strand of SNQJ01S0007452.1, from coordinate 104,357 downwards.
CATCAAATTCATTGGAATAAGTTATATTGGCAGATGCTTTAGTTGGTTTGATCTCATATGGGATTCTACCATACATCTTATTGAATCTCTTTGTGAAATATGAAATAGATTCACCATTCTTTATATTTAGGGACCCAAACTCAATGATGTAGTAGAGATACCATCTCCTATGTCCCCATTTTTTTATGAATGTTTCATCCAATGCCTCAATATCTTCAATGGAGGCTAGATGAAGACCTCTAAACCATTTTCTGACTTCCCCATCTAGACTCTATACAAACAAACTCATCCACACATCTTCATAATCAATGTTAAAGTTATCTGCAAAGCTATAGAAGTCCACCAAATGTTCCTCAACAGTTACATCACCTTCCCCATTATATCTTGGTAAATATTTCATGTAATTTGTGGCTAGGAGTGCATGTAATCCTATAGGAAGCACTTGGGGTGCATATCTGGCAGCAATAATAACATCCATCCTATAAAAAACCATAGAGTGAACAATAGGAATTTTCAAATTTATGGGTGATACAAGGGTGGATGTAGGACTGGATCCTGAAGTGGAATAAAGAGGTGGAGATGTTTGATCCTCTTTGGAATTATGATTCTTAGGGATAGAAAATTCAAGTTGTTTGTGATGATGGAAAGAAGTAGACTCTTTGTGTGCAGCTTTACCCTTGAGAGGGGAGGTATATCTCTGAGTTACTATGGATTTTATTATTTTCCTTTCGGGCTCAGAGACTACTGTAGTATTCTCAGGATTAGTATGAGCCTTGATGGCTTTGGTGTGCTCAGATTTGGACCTTTTAAATCCTTTTCTGGGTGCCAATATTTCCTTTGTGAATTATACTCAGTGGAGTCACTAGGTGAAATATGGAAGTCTATGTTTGTTTGAACTTTTTTCACCATCAAAGGTCAGAGGTAATCAATATCATTCTCCCAGGGAAAGATATTTCATTACTCTGTTCCCCGGAAATGGTGCCAGAAGATGTTGGTCCTAAGGTTTGCACCTAACTGTTAAAGGTAAAAGCTAGGTCACCTATCAGTTTAGAATGGTTGTTTCTTTTAATTTTTTGTTGGTTGGTTAGTGGGTTGTTCTACCAAGACAAAACCATGGTTGGGTTCAGAAAAATAATATGGATGAGGGTCTGTTTTGATGGTGGCACACAAATGAAAAAATAGTGAAATTATAAAAAACAGAGGGAAACAACAGACTAATCAGTGAATGATCTTCCACAAGAAGTTCAGTACTTGAAATATCATTTCAATACACTAAACATGTATCAAAACACAATGCTCCCACATGCTGCAAACAACAAATATCCATCAAATCATTGTTTTTATAACAAGTTGCATATTAACAAAGACAAGTCTAGCAATAGCTGAAGGAAAATAAATGTACTTTGCACAAATTAAACTACATTCAAGACAAGAAACACATATGAATTTAGAGACAAACACTGTCATCAAAGTATGTTCACCAAATAGAGACTTTAATCCATGTATCGATTAGGTTGAGTTGGTTGATGTATTGATACATTTCTTCTCGAAAACTCCCAATCCCTAAAACATACAAAGACTGCATATTTAACAGAGTTGCAAAGGTTCTCGTCCATCTGGGACTGAGACCTAACTCTGGATAATTGATTGTATAACACATTATTAATTCAACTAAAACATTGCATGGAGTAAAACAATGTGTGATTCACACTGGAATTAATAAAAAAGAGTGGTTCTTATCACACATAGAAGAACAATTATTAATTTAATCTAACACAATCCTGGAATTGATCAACTAAAACTACTACTGTATTTGGAACATAACTGATGCCTGCGCTGGATGAATTGGGACTAGAAGAAAAATAATAGGAGTGACATAACATAGTTTTGTGTCGAGTACTAGCATGCATGTAAGCTTTTTAAGGCTTCTGGAGGATAATTGGTTGTCCGTGTAGATTTTCTCATTATCTTCTTGAGGAAGAGGTAGGTCTTCTGCAGTGTTCTGGAACTAATTTACCTAGATCCAGGACCAAGACTTAAGTCTCTGTTTGTAACAAAGATTTTGGCAGCTAAGTGCACTCTATCTCGACCTCGTCAGCTGCCATCTATACTTGTAAATATCTTCATTGGAAAAGTTGTTGGCCCAATGGTCATGGAGGGATATGTGGAGTCAAACTTCCAATAGGAGATGGTATGAGTGGATGTGGACTACATGGATGCAGATGACCTAGAGAGAGGAATCGAGAACGCGAGTGGAGGTGACGTGGAATGAAATGCGGGTGGGAGGTGATAGGTGGTGTGTGGTGACAGGAGGGTTAGATACACAGTAGACGATGAAGGTGAGTAAAGGAAAGATATAAGGTGGTGACAGGAGGGAGTAGTGAGTGGAGGAAATATGGCTTGCGGTGAGAGGGGTGGTATCGGANGGGGGGGTCCGAAACAATGAGAAGTTTCCATGTTAGGTGGGGCCTGCAATGGGGAAACCACATTTCCAGACCCCCCCCCCCCACCGTGAAAGGTAGAAAGGTCGGGGGGGTCTGAAATGCAACGAGGATCGTTGATCTGGAGATGGAAGGTGCCACCGAAGGATATAAGCATGGGCCTTAGGCACTCCATGAAAAAATGTCACATATTTATTATTTTTACCCAAATGCCTCATAACCGTTGATCTAGATATGGTGGCCAAATCTTCACCGTTGAAGATCTATCTTGTCAATGTGTGTATTCCGAGCCCGAATTTCATGTTCTGATTGGTTGCCATTTTTGTGGAATATGACTGTGGTTTCCATTGGATTCGTCGATCCTGGCCATCTCCTGCACATAGAGAAACTAAGGTGGATCTGTTGTATGCTCTGTTAGTGATAACTTATGATGACAAGTATTCCAATTTAAAACCATAACATGTGATCCTCACTCAAGAAATAAAAATCGATGGTGCAAAACGCAAAGGAAGACAAGGGCCATGAAAATAAAAATGGAGGATAGGCTAAACAAGGAACAAAAAAACTCAACATTGATGGATGGATAGGGTGAAAGAGAAAAAGGGCAGTAGTGCAGACCTAGGTAACAATAGGGAGAATGGACTAGTAGTTTTGAAGAACAATATGTAATTCCAGATTGCTTAATGGATTTTGTCCTATGAGTAAAATGGTTTTGTTTTCATTATAATATTTTTTATAATGGTTCATATTCATTAATTAATTGATTATGCATTGATTTAAATTAGCTTTAGTCTGTTTTATCAATACATGATTAATTTCTATCAATTATGTATTAATTTTGTCAATCTTTAAGAGTCTATTATCCCAATTATCTTGGTATTGGTGATTGTATTATTTTGATACAAATATTATATTATATTGAGTTTATTCATGTAATTTGGATCTGTAAATATATAATTGTTCAATTGAGATTTTTCTTATTGTCGATTAGTCTATTATATCTTCACTAAGAATCATGATTTGAAAGTTTCTCTTTCTTTATTTTAAATAAGATTTAAATTGTCAGTCAAAGTGATTTTCATCCCGACATTGTCACAATCTTAGAATTACACAACCTTCTTCTATAGATTTCTCTTAACAGTCAGGTTGTTGGAGCAATGTTATACAGTAAGGCACAACCAAAAGTTCTCTTTAAATACTGGACAATCATAGGTTAATTATTTTCTATCTATTTTGATTTATATTTTGTGAATGTAAATTAACATTTAAGCTTAAATACTTTGTTTATTTAAGTTAGAACATTATTATTTACATTCATTTTTTTTCCTTTTTGTTTTTCAGTTTCAAGGTTAAAATTAGATTAGTAGTATGTTCTAGATCTATTTAATTTTTCCTAAGATTCGGTTCTCTTGTACAACCTTAGTTTACAAGGTTTCTCGTAAATCTTGCACTTGTTTATTTGTATATGTTATATATAAAAGTGAGAATAGTAAATGTATATAGTAGACCTTCGTTAATGCATAGTTAGTTATTTTATTTTCGTAGTTTAGATTAGATCCCTTTATTGTCTAACGAAGTCATTAAACCTATTAGGGGTAGTTATTCCAAATGTCTTGGGTTATTTACACAACCTCGAACCATACTATTCCCTTCTAGTTGACAGTGTGTCATAAATGCACGTCAACAACCTTGTCATAAGTCAGTTCATTGCACTGGTGGTTTTTTTCATATCCACCTTAGTCACATTGGTGATCTGTCATCCTCGCATGACGTTTCGTGGTGAGATTTCCATTGACGATGTCATGTTTTTTGGATGGTATTATGTCCATTTGTATTGTACTATATTTTTAGGTGAGGATGTTTTGACATCGAAAAATCCTGTTGCAACAACTTATAAATAGTGTTGTAACAACTTATAAATAATGTTGCAACAACTTGGATTGTATTGTCAAAACTGTAAGTGCGGTATTACATGGAAGCCAAAGTTGCAACATCGAAGGATATAGTTGTGTTGAATGAAGTTGCAGTGTCTGGAGATGGAGTTGCAACATCTATAGTTTCGACCTTTGGAGTTGTAACATCTGGAGTTGCAGTTTCTGTAGTTGCAACATATGGAGTTTCAACTTCTAGAGTTGAAACCTCTGGAGTTGCAACGTTTAGATTTGCAACGTCTAGAGTTGCAGCATCGAGAGTTGCAATTGTTGGTTTTGGAGCCTGATTATCTTCCTGATTCAGAGGTCCTTGCTTTCAGCCATGTTTATACCCCATGAAGTATTTACACCCCAGAAGTATGTCTTCCGATCTCGAAACTCAAGGGAT